>JAMCCL010000255.1:0-49141 GCA_024516035.1 Bactericera cockerelli
CATCGCAATGGGATGACACGATGGCTCGGTGGCTAAGGCGGCACTCTCGACATCTCAGTATTCGCGATTCAGGCGGGACATGAGTAGAATTTTTATATTACGTTGGACTTATTGTTTGAATAATGGGACATGATAGTCCTATTCGAGCACTATAAACACGACAGTATTACTGTTTTTTTTTTTTTTTAGATGGGAATATCGTTTCCCTTATTTAGATAAATTAGAAAGTTCAAAACTCTGTTAACCTGAAATATAAATGGTTTATAAAGGAAATTTCAAAAATTTCTGTGTAATATTCCTCAATGAGAAATAAGTCACACAACTTAAATCCTTAATTTCTGACTCTCAAGATAGTTGAGAGTCAGAAATTGAGGATTTCAGAATTAGAAAAAGAACTGGGTAATCAAAAGACTGAAAATGAAATTTTGAGAGAAGAATTTGAGAATTCACAGGAAATGATAGGAGAATTGCAACAGAGGTCAAGGCTGAATAATGTTATTATTAATGGAATCAAGCAGGAGAAAAACGAAGATATTTACAAAGTAGTGGAAAAACTGGGAAATAAAATTGGTATAGAAAATCCATTGAAAGACATTCAAATAGCACACAGAGTTAATTCGACCAAGAAAGATAAAATAAAGCCCATAGTGATCCGCATGGCTAATTCTTCAACCAGAGATAAATGGACATGTGCATACCGGAAGAGTCAACTGTGGAACGACAAAATAATAATAATAATAAGCCCGGTAAACGGGTGTTTATTAACGGAGCTAGTCCTATTTACAAATGTCAATATATAAACAGATAAACACAACAATAAAGGTAAAAAAATATGTCAATAAAATTAAATATATATCACAGTGTCAAAAATGTAAAGATAATAGCAAAATTAAATAATAGAATGAAAGACAAGGTAAAATCAAGTAGACAAATTTACAGCTACAATAGATCACAGTAAACATCACATCAATTTTTTAAGAAGACATCAATAGATGATGTATTAGCTGCTCTCATCATTCTATTGATAGGCGAGTTATAAGCGTAGTTAGTTCCACAGGTTGGAACATAGAATGTGTTGCTTCTCCTTAGTTTCCGATGGCAGTTCAATGAAACCAGGCCCAACAACTCGGAGCAGTCAAGTTCACCAGCAACTAGTTTTCGGAAAAATCTTGAATCCGCCTGAAGACGACGATTATCAAGCGAATCAAGTTGCACCGTCAGATCAGGATAGCGTAAATTGAAGTAGAATATAAATCTTTTCTGAACCCTGTCCAAGATGTGACTATGGATTTGGTATGAGGGTGACCACACAACACCAGCATACTCTAAAACGGAACGTATCAAAGATACATACAGTAGAATAAAAGAATTAGCGGAAAGACCCTTCGATGTTCTAAAAATATACCCCAGAAGTCGATGGCAGCGCATAGAAACGTGGGAAGTGTGAAGAGCAAATGAAAGCTTCCCGTCAAAAATGACCCCAAGATCTTTGATGTGCTCAACATGTCGAAGTTGCTCAGACTCGATAGAATATTGGAACTGAATCACGTCCCTGCGCCTAGAAAAAGACATGATGCCGCACTTGTTAAGAGTGAGCTTTAAACCATTGAGAGTGAGCCAGCGAGAGAAAGAATCCAGATCCTGTTGAAGTAGTTGACAATCGTTTGGGCTGGAAATGGACTTGAAGATTTTCACATCATCAGCAAACATGAGAAATGAGGAATTATGAATAACATCCTGAAGATCATTAAACGAACACCTAACCAAAAGAAATCAAGATTTACTTTTCAAGGTAAAACAATTTAAAAAGTCAAACAACTTTAAGTACGTATGGGTAAAAGACTGTAAGATCTTGATTCGTAAAGATGAAAATGCAAGAATTTTTGCAGTAAGATGTGTTGAAGATTTGGAGAAGATACTGTCCGCGAGGTCAACTCGAACTAATTCAACTCAATCTCAATCAACGTCTGCAGATAACACTGATGGTTATCACTCTGCTGTCTCATCAAATTTTTAACATTACCAATCAATATGAAGCAATCAGTTAAAATAATTTTATTTTTTTTGCATCAAACAATTATTAACTTATGTTTCAGTAAAAACCTCAATTTGTTTCTTTACTTTTTCGTTATGGTAATATTCAAAATCTTTTTTTCTTTTCAATTTTTAAGAAAAAACTCAATTTTATTTCATAATATTGAAAACTGCATTGCGAACAATATTTTCATTTATCAATTTCCGAAAATTAACGTCCTTTCTAAGTTAATTAATAATCCAAATAAATTAATTATTTCATTTTCCAATTTTCATTCTTTTTTAATATTTCTACATATATTCATTGAACTTCAGTCCAAAAAATATAATAATATGTATTATTTATTTATTAAGATCCTATAAAACAAATGAGTAATATTTCAGATATTATTTCGAATTCTATCGCAGAAGACTGCAAAATTTTCAAAAATATTATAGACGCTAAGGAATTTTGCGATTCTCCTGGACTGAAAATATTTCATATGAATATAAGTAGAATCAAAAGTAATTTCAATGAATTAATACTAACATTAACACCTTTTATACTCAGTATTGACATTATCATACTAACTGAAACTTGGTATCACCCTTCATTCCCTTATTCTTTCTCTATCACAGGATTTAGCAGCTTCTTCACCACCAACCAATACAACGCTGCCTCTGGAATTGCTGTGTATACCAGATCTGACCTGAACATACAAACTGACGAAATAACACATTTGACAATGACTAACTGCTTGAAAATTGACCTGAAATTTAAAGACAAACAACTAACTATACTGACATTATATAGATCTCCTACTAGTAGTGTTGCTACATTTATAAATGAATTAGATACTTTGTTATCTGAGATAAAAAATGAAAGATGTATGCTAATAGGAGATACGAATATAAATATTCTTGAAGACAATATCAACAATATAGGACAAGACTACCTTGACATACTACACAAGTATAATTACGTACCAACTGTAAATAAGCCAACTAGGGAAAAAATTAATACACGACAAAACCGACAATCAACATACAAAACAACATCATGCATTGACCATATTATGTATAAAAGTAATACTATTCGGGAAATAAAAACAGCAATTGTACATACTAACATAACTGACCATTACTCGTTACTAGCTAAAATCGACTTTAACAAAGACAAACCTTTAGAACAAATAACAAAACAATACTTAAAAATTGACTACGATACACTTAATAACAAACTGTCAAATCAAGACTGGTCTGATATTACTAATTCCCAAAACGTTAATTACATGGCAAGCCGACTTACTGAAATAATACAAGACCACATTAACACAAGCTCAGAAACAAAGACTTATACGAACAGACTTACACCAATTAAACCTTGGATGACACTAGCACTTCTGAAATCTATTAGGAATAAAGACCGACTAGCTGAACTTACTAAAAGACATCCAAATAACCCTAGACTACTTCAACATTATAGAAAAGTGAGAAATATTGTATCCAAAGCCATCCGCACAGCAAGGGATTTAGAATTAAAACGAAACATTGACAATAACCAAGACGACAAAAGAAAAATATGGACAATTATACATGACGTTATAGACAAAACAAACAACAAATTTAATATAAGATCCATAACTCATGACAATACTGACTATGACTGCTATGAGGACACAACTAACTGTGCTAATATTTTCAACAACTATTTTATCAATGTTGGAAAAAATATAGCAGAAACTATAAGTAAAAATAACATAATAACAAGTACTACAACTAGACATAATGAGACAGAACCATCACCATCAACTCAAACAATACTTTCAACTTTCGAACCTACTACTACAACTGAAGTGTATAAAACAGTTATGACTTTTAAAAACAATTCTGCTCCTGGTTATGACAGACTACAGACAAAAATAATGAAACACATAATAATACAAATACTAGACCCACTAACTAAAATTATAAACCGAAGTATGACTGACGGAATTTTTCCTGACTGCTACAAAAATAGTATTATTGTACCAATACATAAAAAAGGAAACAAAAAACTACTAACTAATTACAGACCTATATCACTCCTTACAATCTTCAGTAAAATTCTTGAAAAAATCATAAAAACAAGACTTGACAATTACTTACAAACTAACAATATACTTACAAATAAACAGTACGGCTTTAGGAAAACTATAGGAACAGAGGACGCCCTTCTTGACTTGACGACATACCTATACAAAAACTTAGACCAAAAGAAGAAAGTTCTATCTGTATTTTTAGACATTTCTAAAGCCTACGACTCAATAAAACACTCTAAACTAATACAAGAACTATATAACATTGGACTAAAAGACACAGTACTGACCTGGTTTACTTCATACTTGACAAACAGGACTCAACAAGTAAGACTAAACTCCCACTTGTCGAATGTAACAAATTGTGAACCTTTTTCAATAATTCAAGGAAGTTGTCTTGGGCCTTGTCTTTTTAACTGTTTTATAAATAATTTACCAGGTATAAGTCAAGGCCAAGTCTTCTGTTATGCTGATGATGCAGTCATTTGTTACAGTTCAGACACGTGGGAGGAGACTCATGACATAGCAACTACTGACTTAACAAATATAGGCAAATGGTATTCCCATATGTCCTTGAAGATAAATTTTGACAAGACAAATTACATGACTTTTTCAATTGACAATAGAGGACAACCACAGACATCATCACTTCAAATTAAAGACAGCACTAACTCTATAATAAATTTACAAAGACTAACTAGGACACGATACTTGGGAATCACGATAGACCAACATTTGAAATGGACAGACCACATTATACAATTAAAAAACAAACTCCGTCACCTCATGTACGTTTTTCATAATTTGAAAAGAATCTGCAACAGATCTCTTTTACGAGAAATATACTTTGCACTAGTGCAGTCGCTAGTGCAATATTGTATAGTTGCATGGGGCGGAGCATACCAGAACTTACTGACACCACTTAACAGGACACTCAACATACTTTTAAGAATTATACTAAACAAAGACAGATATTTTCATTCCGACGATTTATACAAAACTTTTGACGTACCAACCATACAAGACATTTACATTTATAAATCTTGCTTTTTTTCATTAAAAAAGCGAGAAATGTGGACTTTTCGACAGACTAATTACAATACAAGACAAACAGGACAAGCTTCACTAACAAACATACATACATCACTGATAAGAAAACATTTTTCTTACATAGGCATTAAAATATACAATGTCATACCAGAAGAAATAAAAACATTATCAGATCCTAAACTTGTTAGATTAAGAATAAGGGAATGGTTAAAAAGCGCAAACATCAAAAATAAAATAATAAATACCATCAAATAAATCATTATAAGGGAAAAAAAACAGCAAGAATAAAACTAGAATTATTATTGATTACCTATTATTAAATACTCTTCTACTGCAATTTTAATAACAAAAAAAACAATTTTAAGAATTTTATCTATGTATATAATATTATTTTATTTAAGTTCTGTTTCTGTTCTTCTTAATTGTTATATGTTTTAAAAAAATAAATGATGAAAAAGTATTAAAAAAAAAAAAAAAAAAAAAAAATTAGGTAACTAATTAATTAATAGGCATCAGGTAAGTAGGTAACTGTTACCTACTCAATTATTTTATCTGAATGGTAACAAACGGTAGGGTTCAAATCCCGATTGACACGTACATTTTTCCTCAATAAAAAATGCACAATTTAAACATGTTGTACATACATATACCCAATACCTCCTATTACAAAATACTAACAATATGATTTACAAGCGATACCAAGTAATAGTTTTCCTTTGTGTCTCATTAAAGTAATTAATTTATTATTTTATTAGGGTGTCTCGAGACAACATCCAACTTATAAAGAAGTTGCTAAAGAGATTACTGCACTTCTTGATATCTATTATTCTATGGGAAGAATTAGTTGTAATCGTGGCTGAGTGAGTAGTATACTAGGCTTGCATACACAGTGACCTGCATTCGATACCCAGTGAGACAATAATTTTTCTCTCTATAATTGAATGCCTATAATTGAAAATAGATGCTTTGATGTGAGTACTGTGAGCAGACACCATTGGTGGAATTATGGTCAAATCAAGCTATTGTATATTAAAAGATAACTTGTGCAAGTTCTTTAGTTCCATGATACCCACTGAAATAGTGATATAATAACACAAAGAAACTTATTTACTATTCTACTAATAATTATGTACTGTAGTGGAGGTAATTGCACTCTTATTGCTCTGGGGCCCACACAGCCCATATGAACCAAAGTAAATTTAATAATGATACTAACTATAATGTGCCTAAACCTTCCTGCAAACTTTATCGAATAGAAAAGATATAATTAATATTATCATGTTTATACACAAATGTAACATACTTATATTTTCATTATTTTGTTGATCAACATAAAATAAGCAAAGTATAAGAAATTAGATACCAATATACATTCTCTAGCACAGACCAGGGAACACACGCAATTTTTTTTGTTTTGTATAAAATAAATTAGATTAAGGATTTACACTCAATACAGGAAAAATTATTACAACTTATGGAAACAAAAATGTAAACTTGCAAAACAAAATATTTAGAAAAAAAGTTTATAACATCCTTAATGTATTGTTTCTTAAGGCCAAAGTTAATATTTAAAAAAATTGTAATACCTCTTGAACACTAAGTCTAGATTTGCGTATTACTTAGCATAGGATAACCAATGCTGAAGTCATCAATGTCTATTAATTTCACCCTAAATATTTCCATTTTTTCCCTTGCTTCTTAAGTCTTCAAACTTAGAAAGAACAAAAATCCATGACTTAATTTTCATGACACTTTTCTTGAAAAAAGAAAGCCAGCTTTGATGAGAGTTAGATCCTTCCAACCCAGTGGTTTCTCGTACAGAAAACACCCAGGTTGGAAGGAAAGAAAACTGATGTCCCACCAATCCTTTTGTATTATTAGTGTGTTTTATTAGAGTTTAATGTCATATTTCAACTTTATGGTCAGTTATGACAGAGGTTCGACCCTCCACTCGCAGAAACTAACAAACCTGTTACCCACATTAACCTCACCCAGCCTGGGTTGCACCGAGAATAGCCAGCATCCAAGTCCTAATCTCGCTGGACGTTGCCTAACTTTGGTGGTCTTAAGAGAACCGGTGTATTCAACAAGCCATCGATAGGTTTCAACTTGACGTTCTCCACTTTACTCGATCATGATGGGCATTGGGCATCCTCCTTCAAATGTTCTTCCATTCAGCATGTTTGTCAGCATTCCAAACCTTCTTCTTCCTCTTGATCTTCTTCCTTCCATGATGATTCTCTGCAGAAAATCTCTCCTCAGTATGAGACCCAGCCAGCTTCTTTTTCTGTTCATGGTTCTCAATATTTCTCTTTTCTCTCCAACTCTTCTAAATACTTCTTCATTTCTGGCTTTATCTGACCACTTGATTCCTTCTAGTCTTCTCCACGCCCACATCTCGCAGCTATCCAGATATTTTTCCTCCTTCTTTCTCATCGTCCACGTCTCTGCTCCATACAGCACCACACGTAACACTTTGCAAATCTCTTCCTCGGTATCCTTTTTGCGATTAAGCTTAACAGTTACATAATAATATCAAACAGTTAAAAAGGTACTGACAACTAATTTAGAAAAGATTTTTATCATAAAACCGAGCTCAAAATGCTCAAATCACAATTACTTATTGTTATTTCAGCAAAAATGCCGAAACTATCTCGATCTTGAAACAAATTGAACTTTTTATGTTTATGTTTACATTTGTACCGGGAAGAAATTTTGTGAGGGGCGAGGAGAGGATTAGTCTCAGGCGATACAAGCGCTGTCTAGTGCTGAGGACGCGAAGATGTAGGCCGGCGGGGGGTGGTTTCCACACTTCTTAATCTACACGTTATGATCTCAGTACGACTCTTGCAAATCTCGGGAATAACAACACTGCAGTGTCTCTTCAGTCCGTGGCTGTGTTTGTGTGTGAATGAGTGTAGTCGATCCCCACTGCTATTTGCAACGTTCCAACAAATTGCTAGTAATAATATAGCATTTAAAATAGGGGGTCTCATATAAAAATAGAAAGTAGATACTAAAAAAACCAACTTGTAGACCATTCTGTATAATATTTTTTTTTACATTATCATGATTAGATACTGGTACGAGTCATAGAAAAAATATACAGGGTGGGGCAAAAGTCTGGAAACCCCTGAATAACTTTCGAATTGCTTCTTCGGTAAAGATAAAATTTTGTATGGTAAACCAAGGTAGTAAGACCTTCTTTTAGAGTGGGGCCGATTTTTGTTACCAGCCCCCACGTCCCATATTAGTTCATGTTGCTATTGGGGTCGGCATTGTTCAACCTCATGGTTAAGGTTGGTAGGGTGAAGCACATTTTTTATGGCTGGATGCCCTTCCTAACGCTAACGATTTTATTTGGTTTTAACGTCCTGATCAGGACGGGGGTGTTACCCTCCATTCGCTCGGAATCATACCAGCTACCCTCATTAACGTCACCCAGCCTGGGTAGGGCCCGAAATGCCAGCATTACGTGTTTAGAGGAAACAGATTTTTTTTTCTCGAAAAGTCTGCTCCAACCGGGTATCGAACTCGGGATCTCTGGACTACGGGCAGTAATCACAACTGTTACACCACGGAGGCTGAAGTCATAGAAAAATTCTGAAGGTTTATTTAACCCTTCCAGCACGGTTAGATTGGTATCGATGTAACTATTTGAAGTACACAGATTTCTTATTTCCATCCCCGTAAACCCCGTAACTCGTAGCAATACACCACTCATTTTCAATGAGCAGTAAAATACATTCTATCCACCATGAAATCGAAACTTCTCAACTTCATACAATAAAGAACACTAAATCAGAATTCAATGTATGAAATAAAATGATTAACTAAACTAGTCTGTATTAATTTAAATAAAATAGACTTAACTAAATGAAACAATAATAACTATCATTAGTTACATTCCAGATTCTGCTTCTTCAAAGGAGCAGATAGAAAAAACATCATAATTTGTATGTAGTTCTAGAAAGATCTGGGATTGTTTAAAGGACATTTTTTACCCAATAACTTTGCAAGATAATCGAAAATTACTATAATTCATTCCAAGTGTACATATTTAGGTAACTTTTTATTTTTAATCTAGACAATTTGGCCATTAATTCAAAGCAAAATGTTGTTTCAGACTGTTTAAATATTGTTTTTGAAAGGTTCATTATCAAAGCATTTATTTCGATACCATTAAAAAATGGTATCGCATCATCGTTTTCAACATGTTTTCAAATAAAAATGAGAAAAAAAAATCCAACACAACCAAGAATCGAATCCGCAATCTTGGTACTAAAGGGTTGAAGGTAATGAAATACATAAAAAATGTAAATGCCTCATTTTGTAAATATCCGAGATATGTAAATAAATATCATTTGGCAAACATGAATGTCTTAGGAAACTAAAGACAGCACAATTAAATTTCTCTTTAAAAAATACATTGAAATTAACTATTAATTAGTTTTCACCATGCAAAATGACCCTTTTAATTACAAAGGCAATGTGAAAATCAACTTTGTGGAATGTAGAAAATGAGAAATGAATCCATTTCTCATTTTCTACTGGTCAAGGTGATTTCACAATGGTGCTTCAGCTCCATGGTCAGATTCATCCTCACCTTCACATCCTTCATTGTCTTGCACTTCTCTGAAGGCAGCACTTTGAATTTCCTCAGTAATGAGCTCATTATAGTTTTCATTTGCAGGAGAGCATATTTGCCACCAATGCAATTTCTAGGTCCGCTGCTGAATGGAATGTAGCAGTTGGGATTCCTTTTTTCCACATTTTCTGGAAGCCATCGGTCTGGGTCAAAAACTCGAGGGTTCTCATAGTAATCTGGACTTTTCTGTATGTGATATACAAGTAATGCTACTGCAGTTCCTGAAATTTGAGATGAGAATAAATTTTAATGTCTCTTAGTCCAACAAAAGAAATAATTTTATGCACCAAACATTTTTTTGTGTGCAAATTTTATTGCAAGATACGTCTTTACTTCGCAATCGAAGAGATTAAGAATAAAAGAAATGTTGACAATTATTAATTTTGTGTTAATATACATCATTTCAACTTGATTTTTTAAACATATATATCCGCAAGTGCTTATACAGGTCTCAATCCTGATTTTTTAATGCTTATTTGGCTTAATTTTACCTGCAGGCAGAATGTAATCCTTTCCATGTTCTGTCGTGACTTTAATGTCGTGAGTAACTTTTCTCCCCAGAAAGGGCGCAGCAGGGTACATCCTCAGACACTCCTTAATGACTCTCTCAAGATATTCCAGCTTCATCAGGTCCTCATAGGAGGGGCACACGTTGATATCGTCACCCAGAACTTCAATAATTTCCTCATAAACCTGAAAGTTTAATTGAATTTGCCATTCAAATAAAGTAATAAATCGGGTGTAGTTCACCAGATTTGTTCAAGTGAAAAATTACTGGTCAGCGGCACAGCCCTTTCTTCAGAGATAAGCTGGTTTGTAGTTGATGAAGTTAAAATGGGACCATCTACAACACGTCATCTACTTCACATAGGAGTGTGCGATTTTCGAAAATCTGAACTGCAATTTTGATATTTGCGCGTTGCAAGAAATAAAAATAACAGACAGATAGACACAAAACTGAAATTTCTCAAGAGGTCACAAGATGTCCAGATGTATGAAAAATTCGGTGCAAGAAAAAATTCCAAGTAGGTACATTTAGCTGTCAGAGCACGGTATTCCATAAACTATACGCGATATACGATACTTTTGGTCTTATCTAATAGAATACCCCTATAGTTCATTATCACTATAGTTCTCTTTCTAAAGGGATCAGTATTGGTAATTACGGCTATTTTATAGGGATAGTACGAGTGTGAGTGTCCACTGTTACTATAGGGATCGATGCAGTATCATTCCAGACGTTCAGACCTAAAGCTAAAAATAAAATGATTAACAGTTTCAACAGAAAGACGAGTGACTCACCTTGTCCTGTATTTCAGGATGTATAGCCAGCATAATCAGCAACATAGAGTTTTCCATCATGGTGGTGTCTAGTCCTGCTCCAATGACGGTTACTATTTGAGCTTTTACCTCTTCCATGGAAATCCCTGGATGACTTAGCAGAAGTTCAGCAAGTGATGTTCCTGGAGAGAAAAAAGATTTCGAAATTTTGGAATATATTTTTTTGGTTTTAGTCTAGTATCAATTTTTTTCTTCACAATTTTAACTTGAAAGTCCGTGGTTAATAAGAAAGTGATTGGAGTAAAGGTGCCCTACTCTTTTGATTAACACAATTAATCTTTTCACTCGCCAGGAAAGTTTAGACAGAACTTGGCCTGGTGCACTACCGGAGAAGAATCACTTTAAAGTAGGAATCGGTAACTGGTCAATTTTGATCGTATATTTTTTATTGCAAGAAATCCACACTTATCTTTCTCAGGAATTTGTGGCCCTTTATTTTGGTGGTAGTAACGTCGAGGATGTATGAAAAGTTTAATAGATGATCCAAGGGTTATTTTAATTTAGATAATTTTATTATTGAGAAATGATATTCACAAGAAGTAAAAGAAACATGAGTCCCTTCTTTAATATTATGTTATGAAATCGATACTATCTTACTTGACTCTCGCATGATGTCTGTTGAGTTTTTGATGTCAGATTTCAGATCCTCCAGAATTGTATGAGCCATGTCTAAAACAATCCTCATATGTTTTTCTTCATCTTGAGCAAATCTAAACAAAGCGTTCAGGAAATTGTTTCGAAGTATGGGAACGAACAGTTTCCTTTGAAAGTGCTGAAATTCATAAACAAAATTAGACTCACAAGTGCTCTTCATTTTTCCCATTTAAGACGTAACCACAGTCAGTCTAAATACTGATTACAAGAAAAAATCTTTTCATTTCGAGAAAAAATTCATCATTAATGCTATGTTCCATCCAGTATGCTATTATACTCAGATATCTCAGGCCACCTTAGCTTTTGAAATTATTATTTTATTATTTCGAAAACAATTTGACTTTTTTTCATTTTTGAATTTTCATACAATACAATACAATACTCTGTTTATCCTGCAAGAATGAGGCTCTTTTCATTTCGAGAAAAAATTCATCATTAATGCTATGTTCCATCCAGTATGCTATTATACTCAGATATCTCAGGCCACCTTAGCTTTTGAAATTATTATTTTATTATTTCGCAAACAATTTCACTTTTTTTCATTTTTGAATTTTCATACAATACAATACAATACTCTGTTTATCCTGCAAGAATGAGGCTAAATATGTATTACTATCAGAGTCAAATACCCTTTACCATAGAAGTAGAATTTCCTGAATGATCTTCATGGTATGGCTTTTATATTTTGATGACCATGCTCAGACATTCTTTTCCATATTCATACCCTTCACATTCTATAGACACACAAAAAATTTGATGTTTGGAATTTAGAAAATTTGAGCAGAACTTGCAGTTATACCGGCGCGTGCTTGGCTTTAAATAAAGCTTTTGAAAGAAAGACACAGTAAATATATATATGTAGGTATGACGTCACTATTTTTTACAAAATTTTGTCCAAATTCATAATTTCCTAATTACTCTTACCTATATATATAAATTATAATCAATTTTATTCGAACCGCCCCTAACCGTTTGAAGTCGACACCCAGATATCAGATAAGCTTTTGTTCCAGGCAAAATATCAGGAATAGAATTTTACTCTGACCACCGAGGAAACATCTCCGGTTATAGGGAGTATGAACTCACAAGATGAGTAATATTCTTATTCATCTCTTAGATCAAAATGTTTAAACCATCATAATTTAAAACTCACCTGAAAAACTTTATGGACAGAATGTATGAAGGGCTGGTCCTCATTGATCTGGGCATTGGGATTGACTCCGAAAGTGGTCCTCACGATGGAATTGAATGTAGCGAGTTCCAATAATTTAGGCGGATAAAAAGATTTGCCACTAGTTGAGAACTGCTCTAGCTTATTTCCTAGAATAATACTCTCCTCGTGGAAGATTTTGATGTAGCATTTCAAAACCTTGAGACTAAACACTTTGTTGATGACTTTTCTTGATGATCTCCAGTGAGGAATATCTTTGTCAACAAATATACCTGTAAAAACGACAATGTGTAAAATCTATGTGAGGGATATTAGAGACTCATTGAAAAACGGTGGAAAAATGGTGGAACATCATACAACTTTCTTATCACTCAAAAAGAAGTAAATCAAATGGGACAGATTTTAACAAACATTTATTATTTTATCGATCGCTAACAATTAAGAGAGAAGCGTCAAAATACTTTCGCGTCAATCGTTCAAATCGTGGGCACTAAATATACTATGCAAGGTTTCTACTTTCTTTTGTTCCATAAGATTTTACGTGTGACTTTTAATACTCCCAGTAAACTATTCCCAAGTCTAGAACCGCAGGCGTAGGTTGAACTTCCTGAAAATAGTATTCCTTTAAGAAAATTATGTACGTAAGAAACAAACTGTCTTTTTATGTTCATAACCTACTGATAAGGCCATGTATCGAGAATTAATTCCATGTGAAATCCTATGGTACAATTAGAGAGTAAAAACCCTGTATACGTGTATACGATATGAACCATTGACGAGAAAAGCGATAGAAAAATATCAATTTCCATTTCTCTGGATATTCCCCATCCGGATCTGTAAATTGCCATGCAAGGAGGTCCTTCTTTGGCTCGAAATCCTTTTGTTTACTCATTTTGATCTATCTACAATGACTATATAAGAAGATCACATTTTTCATTAAAAAATTAATATACCTAAAGCTTATAATTTGAATAACCTACTATGCTTACCAGTAGGTTATTCAATGTACTTGAATGCTTACCAGTTTTTAGGTATGGATCCCCCAAGTATTGGTAGACTTCATTCTTGGTAAGTGTTAGCACGTTGACTTGAGACACGACACTGGGGTCTGCCACCAGCACCATGAGCTCACCACAAAACCAGACCCGAATTATCTTATTAGGCCTGAAAAGAATAGAATGTAGGACATAGACAATCCCAAGGAATAGATGTAGAACTTAGGCAACCCCAAGGAATAGATGTAGAAAAAAGTTATTACTGAAATGCGGTTATCTTGGAAACTACGTGAGAACGATCTATATGTATGAAAATGTGTTTTGTTTTGCATATTGTATAATAACTATATCATTGGTAGGCCATTGTTTATATCTGGAAACTAGCGGGCTGTCGCCCCCTTTGCGGGCAGAGGCATGGCCTCTAAAAGTGCACTTTTAGGGCTCTATCTATGCAACGGTTTGGACTTTTGCAAAATCCTTTCTTACTGCACGTATTCAAGGAATGTTGTGTCAAAATTTCAGCTCGCTAGGTATTACGGTTTGGGCTGTAGAGCGATGATCAGTCAGTCAGTCAGTCAGTGATTTTGACATTTATATATTAAGATGTAAATTGAGCAATCGTTTAACGTTTGATGAAAGTAGATAGAATACTTACGCGTAGTCCTTCATTACTAATTTGAGCAGAGGGAAGACGTTGGAGACCCCGAAGATCAGGGTGAAGATGGTGCTCCCTATGAGGGGCAGAGGCAGAGGACCCGGCAGCTGCCATGATAGGTAGTACAGCTTTCGCCGTGTCCACATGTAGTGCACGCAGAACACGCTCAATAGACTTGCCCAGAAGTACGGATTCTGAAATGGGTCATATAAGCCGTCATTTCAAAGCATCTAAAAATTGAGTAGCTGCTTTGATGCGAGCAGCGACCAGTGGCCACATTAGAGGCAAAAATAAGATCTTGAGTTATTCGAGATATGGAAAAGTCCTATAATTCTGTGCTACCTACTAAATTTCTACTTATTTCCTATACCTTTTCCCAAACCTTCTTGAAGATGACATTTTCCAAACACTTCCTCATGTTTGAATTACGTCCGAGAAATGTCTAATATTAGAAATCAGAAGTATTGTGTTCGTTTTTGTAAAAAAAAAATATTTTTTGGCTCCGATTTCAATTTTTTTTTTCATATTTCTGGACGTTTCATAACCTCCTGAACACCTTTGGTTTTGTGTCCGTCTGTCGGTCTGTCTGTTAAAACGATTCCTTGTAACGCGCAAATCTCGGAAACTACTCGACCGATTTTGATGAAATTTTGCACACATCTAGGAGATATTCTGTAGATGGTCCCATTTTAAATTCATCGAATTCGTACTAGCGGCTCTGGGTGAAAGAGACCATGCGCCTGACCACTAACTTTTTACTTAAATGCTTATATCTCGTGAACGGTACACCCGATTTTCATGAAATTTTGTAGTTTTATGCATATTATTGTTTTACATAGGCTATTTATATTTAGTTTTTAATTAATTTTGATTTAACTCTGATATATAAGAAAATCCGAAATTTTGGACAAAAAAGACAAAAAATAATGTTCTTGCCGACACAGAATTTTTTGTAGAATCTAGAATATTCTACCTCTACCATATAAAACAAATTTGAAAAAAAAATCTGTTAAGCCGTTTTGGAGATACAAGTGGTTTGGTATAAAATCTCAAAATTAGCACGTGTATACAATGTGAAATAACACGAGGAAGTACCTACCTACTGTGTCCATAATTGGCAGTTTTTTTTTTTTACTGTAGTTAGTGTATCTTATACGAAATCAAGACATTGTTATGGTCTGAAATTTGGTTTGTTTTCAGTGCCAAAATATGTTTTAGGGTCTTTTCAGCGCCTAAGAATTCCATCACTTTTTGGCAGATTATTGTAGCTGTGGCAAAACAATTCCACCTATAGAAAAATACGAAAATTGGATTCTCTCTGCCCGTATATCGATATGGATTTTTATTTATTTATGAAATTTTAGAATAATAGTGGATCATTGGCGGAATTTGCCATTTGACAGCTTTCTGTGTAGATAAAGAAAGTGGCGTGGTGTTCATACCAGTTTATTTACTTACATACAGCATAAATTTACTCTCGGTGGAAGACATAACTTGGTCCTTTGTTTAAATCAAGCTTGAAGAATATGGCAGGATATTTTCGAATACGTCAATTTTTTAGTCGTCCAAATTATGTTCTTCTTGTACTACAAAATGTTGAACATTATATTTATTATATTAATAGGTATTACAATTTGTTGTAAATCTCTACGAGTTCTTTAAGAAATATGTTAAATATGGACTCAATACTTGAGAAATTTTCTCGGAACACTTTTTTTTCTCAAGATATAATATTACAGCTCATTATAACTCTCTAATACTATGATCAACACTTTATCAGAAAACGATAATATATTGTGGTAGGTAAGTACTTGTCTCCAAGAATAATGTGCAAAAGAGCAATACTCCAAGAAGAACATGACATTAATGTTCCAGCAAGCACATGACATTGAATATTACCCAACTCGGGGGAAACAGGATTAATACTTTTTAATAGAAGGACGCCGCTAAAGATTGCAAACCGGATCATTGGAAATGCATAGTAATTAACTAATTACTATCGTGTACATACAACAAATGCACAATTGCACATTGCTTCATTCTTAGGTGAAGCAAAATGTTTTTCAATTAAAATACTTTTATTGTTAATATTAAATTGGTGTAGATAGATCTTTACTATTTATATTAAAAAAATGACGTCGTCATTGTTGTCAAGTTTGTTGACATATTGTACATTTATGTGATTCAATTGTCTCTTAATCATATACATTATCATTGAAGTATTATTAGTACCTTTAAGCATCTCTTGTTAATCGTTTTTTTTTTTTTTTTTTTTTTTTTTAGTGGGGTTTAACATCGCTTTCAACTGCCATGGTCATATCACGACGGGGTTAATCGTTTTAATACATTATCTATGTAGGATGTAGGTACCTATTTACCTTTTGATCCGACACCTTTCCGAGAAAAATTATTACCGATGTTTTATAAACAAGAATTGAAAGGTACAAGGTACAACTACTGGTTTACTTTACACAAGAATTACCTAATTTGTAGACATTGATGGTTCTTTTTTGCTAGTCATGATAGGTGATTCACATCAGGTATTAGAGGTAAAATAAAGTTCAGTTTTTTATGAAAGGGAAAACTATTCTTGAACACAGAAATGGATTCGTGATCACAGCGCCGCGCCTATCTATACAAAAGCTACAAGAGACTTTACTTAGAAATGTCCATGCAAAACTACCTCGATAAGTAAAGGAGGAGCAAGATGAAGGAATTGACATTCTTCATCTTGTCTAGTGTAGACGGAGTCAGCATTTTTTCGTCAGCCTCCTCAATCATTTCAATAATTTTGCTATCAGAGGAACTGGCATTTGGCTTCTGCAATTTTTTTACAAGTAGATGCCCTTCGCTATCAAGAGCAGGACAAGACCTGTTAGCGTTCCACTTCCAGTTGATAGTTCTCTAGCTAGACCTAGGTATAGTCCCACTCACTACTAGACCAGGATATTTCCCGTTAAAGCAGAATTCAAGAGCAAAAGGATTTCTACCATGGTGACAGAGACGGTCCAAGGTGATCAAAATGTAATTCATGTTATCAACATGAAGATAAAATAACTTATTCATATTTATTATTTAATTAAATGTTATAAACATCGTCAAATGCTAGCATAGAGGGAAAAATAAAATTAATAATTTTGTATAATTATCTATATGTGCATCGAATATTATGTGTATGATATTCAGATTTTTTAACGTAACAGGGAACTATATTGTTGACAATCCAAGAAGTCTCTGGGCTCAGAGCACACAGGCGGCCCATGCTCACTAGTACATATCGAAAATGTTTAACTCTATATTTTGGATGTCCAACTGTCCAATTATAATACTCGTAGTAATTATACGGAGACCACTCATACCTCGTACCTGGTGTAGCTTCTTGCTTTAACACATAGTTAATTCATACTTATGAAATTTGTTATTAAAAAGTTTCAGAAATGGTGCATACAAAATTATGGACAGTGGAAAGTTCCGGGAGTTCGTTATTTTGTGCTGTTTGTTTCACCTCAATTTTTGCATGCATGAATTCGGTTCCCAAATAACCTGCCCTTCATTTAAATTCAAATAGTAGGGTTAGGAAAATTTTAGTGACGTTTTTTGACAAAATAACGAGTTTTCTTTTTTTTTGCAGCATTCAAGAATTTAGGACAGCTAGACAAAATTTGACAGGTATCTAGTGGTATTTCTGATTTATAGCTTAAAACGTTTTCAGTGTGAGAACAACTTCAACACTTGATGTCTCATGGATTAAGTTGAGTCCATGCATTTTTAGGACATTCTTCGAGTTCAATGGAAACTATGCATGAGGCATACGAGATATAAACTAGAAAAATAATAGAAAAATTGTTCCGGGTGAAGTTACTTGCTAGAATTGCATCATACCGCTACCAGAATCCCTACCCTACTTGGAATACTAGACTAGCGTCTTAACCACTCGACCACCCATGCATCATAATGAATGTAAATTAATACCTACATAATAGTTAATGATATAATTATTATTGATCTATAAGTTATTTTATGTTTTCATTATTTATTTTGTGTTAACCACAATTGTTATGTCACACTTCTTCAAACTCGTCTTTCCAAATTTTTGTAACACAGGTTGAGATCCACAGGTTTCAAGTAAGACGCCATATTGATCGAGCTACTAACTGAGGTCAGATTTTAATTCCCTTGAAATACCTAGGTACTATTTATACAAAACTGACTTTCATATTATTTTTAATAGATAAAATGGGTTAATATAATAGAATTGATTTATAATTTATCTTTACTTGTTCCGGTTCTTCATGCCTAGACTAATAATCTGCTGTTCCTGATTGACTCTTTGCATTGATCTTGTTTACAAACTGCCACTCCACCAGAGTCTAAAAGAATTAATAACTAGATCCAGAAGAATGAAACTGGTTTCACCTTAAGTCTTATGTTGATCGGGTGGAAGTATCATTAGATTCACACGTACGCACTGAACTGAATCCAATTTGAAGTATCTACCTACCCCCAACCCACATACTTTAACTTTCTTTCCGCCGACAGAGAAGGCTAAGCACGGGTTAAACAGTTAGTTTTTCAAAATAATAATAATGTCGCCTTATTTAAACTGCCCAATTAAGACTATAGTGAGTCCCATTATTACAGCAGTAAACCCAAGACGTATTATCATGTGGTCAAAATCCCTAAAGGACCTCTGCATTTCCAGACAAACGCCTTGACCACTGAGCTACCGGGATCGACAAAAAATGGAGAGAAAAAAAAAACATTTTAACAGCTCATTATGCCTGCATCACGTATATACATGCTATGCATAGGTTTCAAGTCCTCTTGAAAACTCTTCAAGCTTTGTAGTGCAGTTCTGAAATACATAGAAGCTCTTGTGAATTCACAGAAACATCTTTTTGTCTTTCATAATAATTATGCCTTGATAAAAATATCTGTTCTAATTCTGCAGGGAGACAGATGGAGTTGTGGTGCAAGAATTACCTGTATGTACAGTTCATAGAAAATCTGAACTTGTACCCTCTATTAGGAGTTGTTACACATACTTTGAAATTTAATAGACATACCTATTCTATTTGTTTCAGGGTGATGGCCTTTGTACAGAAAGCTATAGCAAGGCTTCATGAGCCGGATAAGCTAGACACACTGCTGAGAGATTTGGGGAAGAAGCATTATACATACGGAGCTAAAGCCAAATATGTAGACGTAAGTTATTTTTGGGGGGATTTAACTGCATGGTCACTCACAAACCAGCTACTCAAATTAATACCACTTGGCCTAAGTGCTGGGGCCGAGAATAGCCAGCCTCACGAGGATTCAAATTTGAATGGTCACCCATCCAAGTCCTAGCCTCGCTGGACGTTGCTTAACTTCAGTGACCCAGTAAGTTTATTAATGTTCATTACTAATGTTGTTGATTTATTATAGTTCAATAAATATAAAAGTTGGTGTGTGTTTAGTTGTATACATAAGTGTGCAAAGACCAGAATGTTTAAGCTCGGGCATTAACTTGCAAACAAATGACTTGAAATATTTACTTACCACATCCCTCACATCAAAACTCTACCCCATAGGCCCCATAGCTCACCGTTTCCAATTAGTAAGATGAGACACTTTTGACTAAGAGAAAAGGCTCCTCAGATACAGGTTTATACTATGTATCTTGGTCTGTACTAACCATCATGTAAACAACCTTTGCTTTTGTTATAGAAAGATTCCATTATACCGGGTTATATGATCTAAATATGAACAAAGGTATTAGAATCCACATATTTAGTTATACGTTATTGTTTATTTTAAAAAGAACGTTGACACGTAACTGACGTAACTAAAACGTATGTTTAATATCAAAGCATCAACAAGAAAAATTAAACTGGTGTGACACCAAACGCCTTTCCTTATCACTCAAAAAGAAATAGAATTCCATCACTGGTGTCTCAATGGTAACAGCTAGCTAAAAATGAATATCAAATTCGCACTCAGCACCTCAAAATCAATTGGAATGTATGTATCATAACTCCCATCAAAGATAAATAATAAAAAAGTAAGTCCAAGCGGGTATTTTGTATTCGTATCTTTAACCAATCCAAAGGAACGGTTATAAATCCAAAGGATATATTATTATAAAATCATCTTTCAAACCAATTTTCAAGTCTGTAGCTCTTACTGTTCTCGAGATATCGTGTTTATACACACAAGAAACACAAAGACGCACGGACCAATCAATGGCCGAAAATTCGTCCGCAAATGTGAAAAACTGGGTAGGTCAAATTTTCGACGAATACAATACTTTCCATATTATAGGATGTGAAAGTAAAAAACCAAGGACTACCCTCTTGCAGAAGGTTCGAAATTTTAACTCACTCAATTATTCGAATGAATAATGTACTTCTAGATTAAAATATTATCAAATGTCAAAATTGTTTCACAATTTTTATTATTTATCGTTATTATCTCTCATTTCTCTTCCCACTAAGATAAATTGCCTCCTTCTTCAAAGGTTATTGATCTCGGAAAATTGTTTATCATACGCAGTAAGAGCACTGTAGGGATGGCGTATCTTGCATACTCCTGTAAGCCACATGCTCCACATGTTTTAAATTTGTTTGCTACCTGCTCCTCCCATTCCTTTGTGTTTTCATTTATCTTTCATTTCTCCTCCTCTCCTCTTGTTATCACTCCTTATCTTTCATTTCTCCTCCTCTTCTCTTGTTACCACTCCTTATCTTTCATTTCTCCTCCTCCCCTCTTCTCACCACTGCTTATCTTTCATTTCTCCTCCTCTCCTCTTGTTATCACTCCTGATCTTTCATTTCTTCTCCTCCTCTCTTCTCACCACTGCTTACTTTTCATTTCTCCTCCTCCCCTCTTGTTACCACCGTTGGGTTTGTTCCATTAACCCGTGAGTGGTGCGCAAAATAAGTTTAAAGAGTTGTGTGGTGTAGAGAAAAAGTCTAACATATTTATTTTCCCATTTTTAGTCCGATTTTTCGTGAAATATATTCTTATAACTTAAAAATAGGCTGAATAAGTATATTAAAAAGCTCTTATATTAGGTTGGTCACATGTTCTCATTACCTTCCGCTGCAGGGTGGGCACATTGGTGGCAACGAAACATCCGCTCGAATAGATGTTCCCAACACACTGGAACATGGCAGCTGACACATTGATATTTACGATTTCCGGACCTTTCAACTCGAACGATTTACGGACACTAATAATTAATTTCCCGTAATTTCTTGATCGGCACATCAAAGAAAACAATATTCTAGAGAGCTAGATGAAAATCTGACTTGATTATACCAGTTTAAACTGGTTTTAGGTGCCAATCAATTTGAATGTTAGGCAATTTCTATACAGCACACCACTCACGGGTTATTTAACAAGGAGAGGTTTAGAGACAAAAAAGTACTTTGAATGTCATGTCCAAGGTCCACTCATACCTTGATAGGAAATACCTAGGTAGTTACGTGCATGAGTAACGACCAGTGGCGATATTCATCATCATCATAGGGTGGCGTCATCGCGTACGATGGTAGCCAGACAGTGGAGGAATGACTCAGCACTTCTACCACCGTCTTTACAAGGAGGCTAATTATTGACAAGGGCCCCCAGAATCAAGCATATGCTGGTCTACTCCCTCTTTATAGTCCCCCAGCCAGACTGCTGGTCTACTCCCTTTTATAGTTCCCCAGCCAGACTGCTGGTCTACTCCCTGTTTATAGTCCCCCAGTCAGACTGCTGGTCTACTCCCTGTTTATAGTCCCCCAGTCAGACTATTACCCGAGTAAAAATAAATTAATATAAAGAGGCTTTTGTTTCACCACATGGAGTTCATAACTAACTGTCAAACTTTCTTGTGTTTCATGCATGGCGCTATTGGTGATCCCTCGCAGCTCATTGGGCCTCAGTTCATCTCAGCCATCCAGCCCGCCCTAGACACCCGCTGGTCCCCCGACCTGCACCACGCCTGGACACACCTGTTCAGCTACATGGCCCATATCATGAAGGAGACCATGACGGCTGAGGAGCTGCTCAATCGGAAGTAACTTCAATCCGAGACAATGGAATTTAAATAATTTGAACATTCAGGTCTTGGGTTCTTTTGATTTCTGTTTTTTTAGAAAAATAATAAAAAAAAACGGAAATTAAAAGAACTTCTTTTTTTGGTTTTATTTTTCCTGTTGTTTGTTTCCTACACCTAAATATTTTCCTTTCTATAGGATAAGAAATGTGAAAGACCCAGTTATGTATTTTCAAATTATTTAAAGTCTTACTTCTGGTTTTAACAAGTGATGTGTATAAATTCTGTTCTTCAAGTGACCTATACCCTATACACCTAATTGCACAGTAACTCATAACCTCTCCTGGAGTGGGGGTCTGGTCAAAGCGTGAGACATGACATGAGACCTTGCGCGGGAGTTGTCAGCTCAGGTCCCAACCAATACGTGGATTTATTCCTAAAAATAGATCATATTATTATAATAATGGCCCAAAAACAATTTGCTATAGTTATAATAGTAGGCAGTTATACTATCCGAGTACGACTAAAGAGTTTCTTTATTCTGGCAGTTGTTTTGGTCAAATTTTCAAATATATGTATAAGAGGAAAAATAAATTATGTATCGGGTAGGATTCGAACCATTCCCTCACACACTACCTGGATTATAAGACTAGCGCCTTAACCACTCAACCACTAATGTATCTTTGTGTTTGAAAAAATATTTTACCCGAAAATATAATTTTATTTAGAGTTGCCTTTTTCTTAATTGAGTACTCTGACATGTCCTTGTGATTCAGCACTACTTAGTACTTATATTAATGTAATATAAACTTTATGTAATATGGCTTTAAATTTAATAACTGCATACGATTATTTTTTCCTTTGTACCTATAGAGGTTGGCCCAAAACTAATGTTCACCAGAAATAATTTTGCCCCTGTTGAAATTATTAAAAAGAAACACTTGTTTTTTAGTATGAATATAAAAGTGCAAAGAGAAATTGTTGTGCCAACTTTTGATTTTCAAATAAGAGCCTGGAATTTGTTTTGTTTCGTATTATTATTCCCTTCGAAATTTAAACTTCGTTTTTTTCGGTTAATTATTTACACTGGGTGTGCAATGTGTGCATTCGTTGAAAAAATTCTAAAATATAATATTATACAAGTACAATTTTATCAAATAGCATTTTATTTCCATACTACCTAAATAATATGGGTCAAAATCTTTTTGCCTTTACCTACAAATTACAAGGTTTTCCGAAATATCGATCTCACGAAATGTGCGAATCAGTATAAATAAAAAAGTCAAAAGTTGTACTAGATGTACAATGTACATGTCCAAAGTAGGTACCTATATATACAACCATACATAACTATATCAATTTGCTTTTGTTTTACATCTACATAATTTTTATTTTATTAAATTATAGTATTGATTGTAAATAATTGTAGACAAAGCTGGACTTCACTTGCCCTTCAAATTAATGCGATGAACATTAAATTTTGACTTGGGGAGAAAAACAATGAAATATTGGTTTTATTTTAGTTTCTGCTTTCTGAAAATATAGTCACAAATAGTCAGTCAATATAAGTATATGAACATGGTTTTCTAACTAAATAATCAAGTTAAGTTGTTTCACAAGACTCAAGTGTAAATCAGGTAAGCGAAATCAGTCGCAACTCGCAACATACCGGTATTCATATATACCTAGTTCAAAAATGTTAATGATTTTAATAAATTAATAACATAAATAGTAGACCTATAATATTACCTAGTATATTTTTCTTTGATTAATACCAAATCTATGTCGAACTTGGATATGTTGCACTTGTAATATATATTATACATAATTATGTGGAACTCCTCGATATGTGGAACTAAAGTCCGGTCAAAATTTTTTTTGACGGAAGAATTCCTCAGGGAGAGAGCCACTAAATTGTAAAGAAAAACTAAAATAAATATACATTATTACATATTAAAAAAAAAAAAAAAATCCTCCTCTATCTGTGGAATTTTGATATCTGTTTATGATTAACTGAAAAATGACGAAGGATTACTCCTGCTGGAGTGCTGATCATCTTCCGAATCTCTACATGTGGTCGCATGCTCATTGCAGACACAACAAATTCAAAAAAAAAATGGGTTCTCAGTTCTGATAAAAATTTAAGAAGAAAATCCTGAGGCGCGAGTGACAAATCACGGTGTTGAAAGAGGCGTGATGGGAAATCGCGAGACGAAATCACTTTTACCTGGATAAGCGGAATGAATGGAACATAAATCTATTTAAATGTGGAATGAAAGGGGCGGTCCCCGGCAATCCCAAACATCCAAGTTCAACTGAATTGTACATGCTATAATAATATATGTATAATTAATTAATGCAATTCATAACTAGAAAATATAATATTAATATTATCAAATAATAAAATATAATATATAGATGATTCTCGAATACACCTCCTAAATTTGCGTTTTGATTACTCTGTAGTGAAAGTTACTTTTCCATCGAGATAACCTACCGCTTCCTCTACTTATAAATCTGCATAAATACAGATTGCGTGGAGTATGTACCTGCCTGCAGTATACGTATAAGTTTTAGTTATACTTTATTAAGACTGTCAGCGTCAGCGCAAGACTAGTCCTAATTTGCTAACAGTTTGGCAGTAATACAGTAGCATCAACTGGCTACAATATACTCGTATATACAGGGTCCGCCAAAAAAAGGAGCCACTCGAAATATCTAGAGAACGGATTAATTTTTTTTTAATGCTATAACATTATGTCGAGGGGCAAAACTTTTCTACTAGGTTTTGATTTTTTAACATTACCAGGGGCGGCCACAGGGTGGGTCAACTTTGAAATCTTAAAAGGAACTACCCTATTTGTAATACATTTCTGCAAAGAAGCTCACATTAAAAGTATTAAAGACAACTTTGAGATTTTTTATCAAAACAGGGCCGGAGATATCGTACATTTCATTTCACAGGTTTCAGTAATATTTTATAAGGAAATAATTGTATTTTTGTTCAAAAAAAAAAAAACTTGAATACATGCTTTCCCATTTGAAATAATGAATTTTTTATATGTCTTTTGTACCATTAGTTTTACCAGGGGAGGTGTCTGTGCTAAATAACTGCACTGAGTGTTGTTAATTATTCTAAATTTAAGGCACCCTTGAAAAAAGGGCCGGACACAAAGACTGCACGCGGGTTTTATATATTAAGGTTCACATTATATTAAGTAAATCTGGCCCTGTTTTTATTTTAAATTAAACAACATGAATCATTGCATTGATATAGCACAAATTTTAGTGGGAAAAAGGTGGTTTTTATATTATTTGAAAATAGTTGACCCCTTGACACCTCCCCTGGTAAAGCTAATGGTATCAAAAAGGTATGAAAATTTAATTTTTTCAAACGAGAAAACATGTATAATTAACATTTTTTTTAAACAGAAATACAATGATTTTCTTATATAAAATTAACGAAAACTGTGAAATGAAATGTACGATATACTATCTTCGCCAGCCCATCAGCCCCACCACACACTACACACACAAACACACATCACACAAACACGAACTCCACATACACACACACCACACACACACACACACACACATCCTCACGCAGCAATACTTAGCCGAACCATTTTCGCGTTGCGACTTAGCCGAACTTAAGAAAAGTTTGTCCGATTTGAATAAGGTTTATATCAATTGCTAGCAATTTTAATTTAAGAGATACACACTTCTCGGTTTTTTTTACAATTCTCAACCATTTCGAAAATAATTGAAAAATTCTAACGTTCTGCTAATTCCCGAGCGCGAAGCGACCAGTGCCGGTCTCTAAAATTTCCACACTCAGCAATACTTAGACGAACCATTTTCGCGTTTGATACTTAGCAGAACACGCAATTGAAAAAATAGTACTTAACCGAACATTAACGATTTTTGAGCCAGCGTTGAAGGCACCGGTTCTTGTAGGATCACCGAAGTTGAGCAACGTACATCTTCGTGATGCTGGTATTCCGGCCCAACAAAGGCTGGGTGAGGTTTATGTGGATAGCCGGTTTTTTTAGTTTCCTGTGAAAAGAGGGTAACACCCCGTCGTCATATGACCATGCAGTTAAAAGTGGGGTTTAACGTCGCTTTTAAAAAAATAAATAATTGAAAAGTATATTATTGTCTTAACATAGCTTTGCTCGGGCAGGAAAAATGGAATGATTAAATCAAGGCATTATCTACTTAATGGAACGAAACTTTACGTGTGATAAGTTTGGTCAGATGAGTCAGGTCCTACTATTACTTCCTAAATTTTCTAATATAATTATAATAGGAATGAAACATATAAGTTCTCAGGAAATTATTATACACAACTCTTGGTAAAACAAAATAATAATCATCGAAATAATTTGAAGATAAAAAACACTGCCAATTATGGACACAATACTTCCTCGTGATTATTTCACATTATATACACGTAGGAAATTTTAATCAAAATCCATTGAGTAGTTTCCGAGATTTGCGCGTTACAAGGAATATTTTTAATAGACCGACAGACGGACACAAAACCAAAATTGCTCAGAGCAAAAAAATGTTTTTTTTTTACAAAAACGAACACAATACTAATATTTCTAATATTAGAAATATTAGTTTCTAATATTAGAAATTTCTCGGAAGTAATACACTGTCAATAAATTATTAACACAATACTTCCTCGTGATTGGTTTACATTGTATACACGTGGCAATTTTGAGATTTTATACTTAAGCTCAGTGGTTAAGCACTCGCTTCCTATGCGGAAGGTCCCGGGTCCGAACCCCCGCGCCGACAAAAATTTGTATTCAAAATTTGGTTACAGTTGTTTGTAGGGAATACCTTTCGGTGCGCTCGTGTTGACTCAGCACCTAAACGGTAAGTATTGTGTCACTTCTCGCCCATCAGAGTGGAGGCATACTACGGGATGGGCAGGCTACAACACAGACCACAAGCTTCTACAGTAGCCCCTGTTTATAGCTACGAAATAAAAAAGGCTGTTAAACACTCATCTTTAAAAAATAAAATAAAACTCCATTGTATCTCTTGTACAGTGCACTGGTAGTCAAGTGGTTAAAGCGCTAGTCTGGTGATCTAGGTATGTAGTATAGTATAGTATAGTAGTGCTTTATTTAGACTGTCAGCTCGAGACAGGAGTCCCATTATGCTAACAGTTTAATATAGCACCTCTTTGTTTATTGTAAATTTTATACAGGATAATATTATAACTAGTAAAACATAATAACTAGAAATTATAGTGAGGGATCCGTTGGTTCGAATCCCACCCAGTGCATGAATTTTTCCTCATTTATTTGAGTTTGTAACCACAAAATAATAAGACTCTGAAGGTTAAGGTGGTAGAAAATGCTTTGAGTATTAACCTCGCCTGGTGGTTATTATATCTATTACTAGCGGGCTGTCGCCCGCTTTGCGGGCCGAAGCATGGCCCGCTAGAAGCAAAAAATCCTTTTTCGCCAATGGCAGGTGTTGTAGTGGGAATTTCGAAAAATTCCGTCTTATTGCACATCTAGACTATAAGACAAAGCTACCTACCAAATTTCAGCTTCCTAGGACTTACCAGTTCGGAGAAACAGTGATGAATCAGTGAGTGAGTGAGTCAGTCAGTGAGTGAAACTCTCTTATATAAGTATAGATATCTTACCTTCCAATATAGAGTGTTATTATATCTAAAACCGCTTAACCGATTTTCTTCAAATTTTATATGTTATATATTATGGTAGAATACCGTTTTTCCTACAAACCCAACTCTACAAAAAATTGTGTATCGGCAAGTCATAGACGTTATTTTTGCACTTTTTTGTAAAAAAAAATTGGATTTCCTAAATATCAAAGCTTATGATTTAGCTATAAATGCACAATGAGAACGCTAACTCCCAGCATATACAATATACATACATAATTTCGTGACATTTGGGTGTATTGTTCAAGAGATATAAGCGTTTTAGTAAAAATATAGTGGTCAGGCACATGGTCTGTATCACCAACAAGTGATAGTGCGATGTTAATGAATTTAAAATGGGACCACCTACAATACGTCTCCTATACCTATATGTGTAAAAAAATTCGTCAAAATCTCGAAAGGAATAAGAAGTTGTAAAGTCGGCAAACTGTACAATATAAATAATTACCTCCATTCTCCCTTTGTTTTTATTTCTAACGGTCTGAATTTAGTGAAACACAACCTTTTTTTATTTATATGAGTTGCATTTGTACTTTGCCTTTGGAGCGTGGTAGGTATCCCCTTTTATAAGAAGGCCATTAAATACAAGAGATACAGCCTCCGTGCATGCGCGGATATAGGGGGGGGCACGTGCCCCCCCAGATTTTTTCGGTAAGCGGTGTTTCTCCAATTTCATTATACTTATTCCCGTAAAAAAAAAAGATCTCAATGAGTTAGGGGGGCACAGGTCCCAAAATAATTCCCAATTCTAGGACTAATCCCGTAAAAAAAAAATTTCAATGAGTTAGGGGGGCACGGCCCCCAAAATAATTTCCAATTCTTAGACTAATCCCGTAAAAAAAAAATACAATGAGTTAGGGGGGCACGGGCCCCAGAATAATTCCCAATTCTAAGACTAATCCTGTAAAAAAAAAATCTCAATAAGTTAGGGGGGCACGGGCCCCAAAATAATTCTCAATTCTAAGACTAATCCCGTAAAAAAAGATCTCAATAAGTTAGGGGGGCACGGGACCCAAAATAATTCCCAATTCTAAGACTTATCCCGTAAAAAAAATATCTCAAAGAGTTAGGGGGGCACGGGCCCCAAAATAATTCCTAATTCTAAGACTAATCCCGTAAAAAAAAATATCAATAAGTTAGGGGTGCACGGGCCCCAAAATAATTCCCAATTCTAAGACTATTCCCGTAAAAAAATTTTCAATAAGTTAGCGGTGCACAGGACTCAAAATAATTCACAATTCTAAGACCAATAAGAAATAACTAAATAATAAAGTTTTCAAATCCACACCGATTGTCCGAGCTGAAATTTTACCTATAGGTCCATTTGGATCAGAGACTATATCTCTAGGGTTCAGCTACACGGGGTAAGGACAAAAAATAGATGGCTTACAAAAAAAAAAACATTTTTCAACCGAAATTTTTCTGAAAATTTCGGTTGAAAAATGTTTTTTTCACGACGCCGTCACGACAAATTTTTCTGAAAATTTGTCGTGACGGCGCCACGGCGGCGGCATATCAATTAAAAAAATCTGGTGTAAACATCACACGACTTTCCTTATCTCCCAAAAAGGAGTCGAATTCCGCCACGGGTGACTGAACGGTAACAGATAACTAAAAATCAATGCCAAATTCGTGATCAGCACTTCAAAATCATTTAATTTGATATGTCACAACCCCCATCTAGGATGAATAATAAAAAAGTTAGTCCAATCGGGTCCCCCTGCTATACCGGTAAATTGGGGCCGGTTTCCAAAAAGTTAAAGATATCAAAAAAATGATCAGAGTGAACCCCTATTATTTTTTTAATCTGAGAAAATGTTGTTCTCTAACTTTTTTTGTATCTTTAACCAATTCAAAGAAGCTGTGCTTGCGGCCAATATTTGCGGCCCTGCGGCCGCAGAATGCGGCCGATTTCAACCAAAAGTTTCATGGTTCGTCTGGTGTATAAAATTAATTACCATACCAAATTTCAAGTCTCTAGCTCTTACCGTTCTTGAGATATCCTGTTCACAGACACACAGACACACACACAGACAGACGCACGGACCAATGGCTGAAAACCACTTTTTTGGTATCCTGAGGCTATGATTCGTCCAGAAATGTGAAAAGCTGGGTAGGTCAAATTTTCGACGAATACAATACTTTCCTTATTATAGGATAAGGAAAGTAAAAAAGTTTTAAGCAAGGGTTCAAGTTTTCATTTGAGATATCAATCACGAAATTCTGATGAGCCGTTCTTGAGCTACATTGAGTAAGGACATAAAATGGATGGGTAAACAAAAGGTATTTACGTTTTTTGACCTGAATGACATTTTTCTCGAAATTTGTCGTGACGAACTATCAACTCAAAGCGAGAATGTTTTTGCAAGCGTTGTAGTCTTCATATGACATATGATCGCGAAATTCTGATGAGCCATTCTTGAGCTCCAGTAAAGACAAGAAATGGATAGGTGACACAAAAAATATTGACATTTATGTGTGTGTGTGTGTGTGTGATAGGCTTGCGAAGCGGCGGGTGCAACCCGTTAGTTAGGTATATTGTGCGATTGTGCCCCCCCAGTACAAGAGGGCTATATCCGCGCCTGCCTCCGTGGCGTAATGGTTGTGACTACTGCCCGTGGTCCAGAGTTCCCGAGTTCAACTCCCGGCTGGGGCAGACTTTTCGAAGAAAATTCTGTTCCATCCAAACACGTGAGGCTGTTATTTCCGGCCCTACCCAGGCTGGGTGAGGTTAATGTGGGTAGCTGGTACGATTCCCAGCGAATGGAGGGTAAAACCCCCGTCCTGATCCAGGACGTTAAATCAAATAGAATCGTTGGCGTTAGGAAGGGCATCCAGCCGTAAAAAATGTGCCAAAACCAATCAACCTCAACCATGAGGTTGAACAACTCCGACCCCGCTTGAGCGGGATAAGACAGAGTAAAAGAAGAAGATTAAATACAAGAGATCTGCACTTTTAAACCTAAACAAAATTTGATCCTTTATTATGTGTTAACAACTATGACCTCCCCACAGACCCTCCACAGAAGAAGGGAAAAAACTGCTATATACCTATACATGAATATTAGTCATTTGGTTCTGAGTTCGAGATTGTTGAATGCTATAATAATTCATAAAGCAATAGGCAATGTTGGTATGATCAGATCCGTTTAATAGAAAGAGAATAAAATGCACTGCCAATTATGGACACAATACTTCCTCGTGAATGACATTCAAATTTTTCTACTTTTATTATCGCTAGAATCAGAGATTTTTTTACTGAATCACTTGTATTTACAAATGTCCCAAGGGTTGGGTGGAAGAGATTGCCACATGCAATATATGACCCCGCCCCTTAAGTAGGACATTAACTTCATTCTTTTTTTTTGTTCTTGTATCTTTGCTCAATCTTTTTGTTTTTCCTTATAATTTCATTGTATTTTACTGTATATATTTTTATTCTATCTAATTAAACTTACTATAATATTTATAACGTTCTCAAACCGATTCTCTTCAAATTTATTTATATGGCAAGCGGCCACAACGGAGTCCCGATAGTAGTATACGCACAAATGGGTCAAGAATGGCCTGGGTTATCAAAAAGTATGCTTGCGATTTCAAAAAAATCAACGATATTAGGCAGATCTTGCGAAACGTTATCCCAAATTGGCATAAAAACATCAACAGATTATTTCATTCCGTCCATTTCTTATCAAAAATGTCTATTTTGGGCTACCTCGAACTTTCAAAGGTCTGAAATCCTGGCAAAAATGCAAGCATCAAAAATCTGTGTTAGTCCATGCTTAATCGTTAGTTGAGAGCTATTGAAATCAACTTTTGTTTTTCAAAAACCTCTTCATATATCCAAGTTATGCAATCATTTTGAAGGAGCCTTTGTGGCTTTCCTGTTGGCGGTACGGAAATTTTTTGGGGGCCAAAAACGTATATTTTTGACTACTTTTCTCTAAAATTTAGTTTAAAATACCCAAAATTACATACTTGATGAAAATTGAAGGCAAAATGTCAAATATGATAAAATACCCCTTCAACTTTCGCTGAGTATGCAAACAAGTGGTTCCAAATGCTTGGTAAGGCTTCATTCACCATTGCCTATCTTCAGTTCAAATTTGAAAGAAATCTTTAAAGAGAGGTTATATGTTGACATGTTTTGCATAAGATTTGACTCGATCTGAGATTTTGGATGTTTTCAGAAATCGAATGAACATATCTTTCGAACCGTACGTCCGATTTGAATGAACTAAAGTGTTATCGATAGATCTAGTGGATTTTAAGATAAGCTGTTCCAGTTCATTTTCTGTCATTTTACATAAAGGGTTACTTTTTAACGGAAAACACTTTTGACACCCAACTGGGTTAAGAATGACCTGGGTTATCAAAAAGTATGCATGCGATTTCAAAAAAATCAACGATATTAGGCAGATCTTGCGAAACATTATCCCAAATTGGCATAAAAACATCAACATATTATTTCATTCTGTCCATTTCTCATCAAAAATGTCTATTTTGGCCTACCTCGAACTTTCAAAGGTGTGAAAACCTGGCAAAAATGCAAGCATCAAAAATCTGTGTTAGCCCATGCTTAATAGTTAGTTGAGATCTATTGAAATCAACTTTTGTTTTTCAAAAAACCCTTCAATATCCAAGTTATGCAATCATTTTGAAGGAGCCTTTGTGGCTTTCCTGTTGGCGGTAAGGAAATTTTTTGGGAACCAAAAACGTATATTTTTGACTACTTCTCTCTAAAATTTAGTTTAAATTACCTAAAATTATATACTTGATGAAAATTGAAGGCAAAATGTCAAATATGATAAAATACCCCTTCAACTTTCGCTGAGTATGCAAACAAGTGGTTTCAAATGCTTGGTAAGGCTTTATTCACCACTGCCTATCTTCAGTTCAAATTTGAAAGAAATCTTTAAAGAAAAGGTTATATGTTGACATGTTTTGTTTAAGATTTGACTCGATCTGAGATTTTGGATGTTTTCAGAAATCGAATGAACTTATCTTTCGAACCGTACGTCCGATTTGAATGAACTAAAGTGTTATCGATGGATCTAGTGGATTGTAAGATAGGCTGTTCTCGTTCATTTTCTGTCATTTTACATAAAGGGTTACTTTTTAACGGAAAACACTTTTGACGCACAATTGGGTTAAGAATGGCCTGGGTTATCAAAAAGTATGCATGCGATTTCAAAAAAATTAACGATATTAGGCAGATCTTGCGAAACATTATCCCAAATTGGCATAAAAATATCAACATATTATTTCATTCTGTCCATTTCTTATCAAAAATGTCTAAATTGGCCTACCTCGAACTTTCAAAGGTCTGAAAACCTGGCAAAAATGCAAGCATCAAATCTGTGTTAGTCCATGCTTAATCGTTATTTGAGAGCTATTGAAATCAACGTTTGTTTTCAAAAACGCCTTCATATTATCATGTTATGCAATCATTTTGAAGGAGCCTTTGTGGCTTTCCTGTTGGCGGTACGGAAATTTTTTGGGAACCAAAAACGTATATTTTAGACTATTTCTTTCTAAAATTTAGTTTAAAATACCTAAAATTGCATACTTGATGAGAATTGAAGGCAAAGTGTCAAATATGATAAAATACCCCTTCAACTTTCGCTGAGTATGCAAACAAATGGTTCCAAATGCTTGGTAAGGCTTTATTCACCACTGCCTATCTTCAGTTTAAATTTGAAAGAAATCCTTAAAAAAGAGGTTATATGTCGACATGTTTTGCTTAGGATTTGACTCGATATGAGATTTTGGATGTTTTCAGAAATCGAATGAACTTATCTTTCGAACCGTACGTCCGATTTGAATGAACTAAAGTGTTATCGATAGATCTAGTGGATTTTAAGATAAGCTGTTCTCGTTCATTTTCTGTCATTTTACATAAAGGGTTACTTTTTAACGGAAAACACTTTTGACGCACAATTGGGTTAAGAATGGCCTGGGTTATCACAAAGTATGCATGCGATTTCTAAAAAATCAACGATATTAGGCAGATCTTGCGAAACATTATCCCAAATTGCCATAAAAACATCAACATTTATTTTTTTGAAATCGCATGCATAGTTTTTGATAACCCAGGTCATTCTTAACCCAGTTGGGTGTCAAAAGTGTTTTCCGTTAAAAAGTAAGCCTTTATGTAAAATGACAGAAAATGAACTAGAACAGCTTATCTTAAAATCCACTAGATCTATCGATAGCACTTTAGTTCATTCAAATCGGACGTACGGTTCGAAAGATAAGTTCATTCGATTTCCGAAAACATCCAAAATGTCAGATCGAGACAAATCCTAAGCAAAACATGTCGACATATATAACCTCTTCTTTAAGGTATTTTTTCAAATAGAACAGCTTATCTTAAAATCCACTAGATCTATCGATAGCACTTTAGTTCATTCAAATCGGACGTACGGTTCGAAAGATAAGTTCATTCGATTTCCGAAAACATCCAAAATGTCAGATCGAGACAAATCCTAAGCAAAACATGTCGACATATATAACCTCTTCTTTAAGGTATTTTTTCAAATTTGAACTGAAGATAGCCAGTGGTGAATAAAGCCTTACCAAGCATTTGGAACCACTTGTTTGCATACTCAGCGAAAGTTGAAGGGGTATTTTATCATATTTGATATTTTGCCTTCAATGCTCATCAAGTATGCAATTTTAGGTATTTTAAACTAAATTTTAGAAAGAAGTAGTCAAAAATATACGTTTTTGGTTGCCAAAAATTTTCCGTACCGCCAACAGGAAAGCCACAAAGGCTCCTTCAAAATGATTGCATAACATGATAATATGAAGGCGTTTTTGAAAAACAAACGTTGATTTCAATAGCTCTCAACTAACGATTAAGCATGGACTAACACAGATTTTTGATGCTTGCATTTTTGCCAGGTTTTCAGACCTTTGAAAGTTCGAGATAGGCCCAAATAGATATTTTTGATAAGAAATGGACAGAATGAAATAACATGTTGATGTTTTTATGCCAATTTTGGATAATGTTTCGCAAGATCTGCCTAATATCGTTGATTTTTTGAAATCGCATGCATACTTTTTGATAACCCAGGTCATTCTTAACCCAGTTGGGTGTCAAAAGTGTTTTCCGTTAAAAAGTAACCCTTTATGTAAAATGACAGAAAATGAACGAGAACAGCTTATCTTAAAATCTTCTAGATCTATCGATAGCACTTTAGTTCATTCAAATCGGACGTACGGTTCGAAAGATAAGTTCATTCGATTTCTGAAAACATCCAAAATCTCAGATCGAGTCAAATCTTAAACAAATCATGTCGACATATAACCTCTTTTTTAAGGATTTCTTTCAAATGTGAACTGAAGATATGCAGTGGTGAATAAAGCCTTACCAAGCATTTGGAACCATTTGTTTGCATACTCAGCGAAAGTTGAAGGGGTATTTTATCATATTTGATATTTTGCCTTCAATGCTCATCAAGTATGCAATTTTAGGTATTTTAAACTAAATTTTAGAAAGAAGTAGTCAAAAATATACGTTTTTGGTTGCCAAAAATTTTCCGTACCGCCAACAGGAAAGCCACAAAGGCTCCTTCAAAATGATTGCATAACATGATAATATGAAGGCGTTTTTGAAAAACAAACGTTGATTTCAATAGCTCTCAACTAACGATTAAGCATGGACTAACACAGATTTTTGATGCTTGCATTTTTGCCAGGTTTTCAGACCTTTGAAAGTTCGAGATAGGCCCAAATAGATATTTTTGATAAGAAATGGACAGAATGAAATAACATGTTGATGTTTTTATGCCAATTTTGGATAAAGTTTCGCAAGATCTGCCTAATATCGTTGATTTTTTTGAAATCGCATGCATACTTTTTGATAAACCAGGCCATTCTATCGATAGCACTTTAGTTCATTCAAATCGGACGTACGGTTCGAAAGATAAGTTCATTCGATTTCTGAAAACATCCAAAATCTCAGATCGAGTCAAATCTTAAACAAAACATGTCAACATATAACCTCTTTTTTAAGGATTTCTTTCAAATTTGAACTGAAGATAGGCAGTGGTGAATAAAGCCTTACCAAGCATTTGGAACCACTTGTTTGGATACTCAGCGAAAGTTGAAGGGGTATATTATTATATTTGACATTTTGCCTTCAATGCTCATCAAGTATGCAATTTTAGGTATTTTAAACTTAAATTTTTTCTACGTACATTTTTAAATTTCATTTTTCTCAGTTTAAAAATAGTATTTAGCTGTACAATACATTCGTCAAAATAAAAATAGTATTTAGTAGTACAATACACCCGTCAAAAGTAAAAATAGTATTTAGCTGTACAATACACCCGTCAAAAATAAAAATAGTATTCAGTAGTATAATACACCCGTTAAAAGTAAAAATAGTAACTATGTACGAGTACTTGGTACCGCTCTTGGGCATAATATTATAATATGGTAGTCACTTTTAACTTGCAGCAAAAGAATCATACACGTGAAAGAAGATTTATCATTCGTCTGGCAGGTTTCAAATTATTCAAACTAAATAAATGTGGATATGTGGAATCGCTCCTGTATTCTAAATATCCAGTCTACATATCCAGGTATTCCGCTTGGGCTGTGTTTCATCTAAACAAATTTCTCTTCCATTCATTCCACTTTTCAGGTAAAAGAGGTAGCTAAATTATATTAAGAACAATCAATGCAAAAATTCAAGCTCACGATTAGCTCGGTGGCTAAGCACTCGTACAAAAAGTCCGCGGGTTCGATCGCTGGAGCCGACAAAAAATTGTATTCTAAATTTGGTTATAGTTGATTGTAAGGGATACCATCCGGTGCTCTCGTGATGACCCAGCACCTAAATGGGTAGTAATGAGTCACTTCTCGCCCATTAATACAAACCACAAAGGTCTATAGTAGCTCCTGTTTCATGGCTAAGAAATAAAAAAAGTCCTTGAAACAATCACCTTTTTTTTTAAAAAAAAAAGAAAAAAAAGAAACAAAATCAAAATTTATGATCACGGATCGTTCCACTTGTAGATTTAGTGAGCACTCGCTGAGTGTATAATTATGTTCAACTTGTAGAGGTTATTGTAAAGCCTTATTATTCCTCAAATCCTCATACTTATACGAGAATTCTATTTGAATTACTTTCCAGCTGCAGAGGTAAAGAAAGTAGATTTACTGGAAATTTTCCAATACACATAATAAATGTAAATTATAAATTATATTACAGGATTAAACAGATACAAAATTACACTTAAAGAGTATCTTGGACTTCCAGAGGTCGGGACGAGCAGTTGAAACAAAAAAAAAATTAACGAGGTTTCAACAAAAAAAAAAACCGTAGCTTCGATACTGATTTTTGGTTCGTCTAATTATTGCTGCGTAAGAATATACGTAAAAGAAAAATCAATATTTAGACGAACATCAATTTTATTGGGTTTTTTTGTAAAATGAGAAAGACTATCCAATATTTATTTTTCAAATTATTAATACAATTTCTTCAACTCATTCTCTATGCGCCAATACCACTCAGAAAACTTAAAAAGTTATATTTTCAATGAAAATGGAAAAAGGAATTAGCCGAACCTCTCATGGTTCGGCTAAGTATTGGATATTTGTGTAAAGTTCGGCTAAGTATTAATTTTTCTTTTACGCGTTCGGCTAATTATTAATCCGTAAACACACACACACACACATACACATACACCAACACACACACACAGAATGTGTCGGAAAACTTGAATACTTACTCGGTCCTTACCCGGCGTAGCTCAAGAACGGCTCATCAGAATGAAAGCTCAGACCCTTTTTTAAAACTTTCTCACTTTGAGTTGATAGGTTATCACTTCAAGAAAAAAAGGTAAAAAAATTAAAGTAAAGTTATCATATTTGTGTTAATCACTTTCGTGATGTCACAACTACTCCAACTCGCTTTACTAAATCTATGCTGAAACCGGGACTTGAACCACCGACCTCCAGGTTACAAGTCCGCCGCCTTATCGATCAAGCTACTGAGGTCGGTTCAAGAAAAAAAGGTCGAAAAACGTAGAAAAAAATTGTGTCGCCCATTCAATTTTTAGGACTCACCCTTTTCCCCGCCGCTGGCGCCCCAGTTTGAATATAATAAAACCCTTTCTTATTGCACATCTGCAATATAGAGTCAACCTATTTATTTACATTTTCAGCCACCAGAAAATCACCGGTACGGAGAAAGAGTGATGAAAATGTGAGAAGACGAAAAAGCGCGTTTTTTCATGTAAATTATTTGAATATTTCAAAATCCTTTCTCGCATCTAAGTCCTAAAAGTGACCTACATGCCATATTTCAGCCTCCTAGGACATACCAGTGCTGGGAAATCGAAATGAATGCATGAGTGAGTGAGTGATTGTTAACTTTCGCATTTACATAATTATATTATATAGATATTTTTAACTGCATGATGGTAATGTCACGACGGGGTTTCACCCTCCATTCGCTGGAAAATCACAAACCAGCTACTCAAATTAACCGCAACCAGTCTGAGTGGAGCCGAAAATAGCCAGCATCACGAGTCACGAGGGTTTGAATGTATTTCGCTGGCCTCGCTAGACTTTGATTACCTCCAGTGAGTGCTAAGGACTTGGCTTCAATAAAAGAGTATTAAATTTAAGGTAAGCCAGACTGTCCCTCATGTTGGGCTATAGGTAGTGCGCTGTGATTGGTTGAAACTCCGACTTGAGGGGTGGCTTATCTTAAATTCAATTCTAATAAGCCTCCGTGGCGTAATGGTTGTGACTACTGCCCGTAGTCCAGAGATCCCGAGTTCGATAATCGGTTAGTGTGAGAAGCACATCCACTACATATTTCGAGCTGTTGAAAATCAGGCAAAGAGTGATAAGGTCAATATACCTCCGTCCCAACTGCATTATCCGCTGTCCGCATGAACTTACTATACTACTATACGTACTTGCAATGAATTCCACATCCATATATCTACTTCTACAACAATATACAGGTACTTGAATAATATGTATTATACTGGTTATGTATTGTCTTGAAAAATATTCTAATCCGGTCTGGAGTGTGAGAGTGTCATCACTAACAGGATTATCGAGGAGTCCTAAGTCTAAGCCTAATCCTACACTGCTTCTGTATAGACATGGTCAGCCTAATCTTGAGCTTTAAGTCCACTAGTGTCTTGAAGCTGTCAGAGGGTAAAACCTCATACCGACGCAGGAGCGTGGCGAGAAATGTTTTCATCTGAAGCAGAGCGTATTTGCCTGCAATGCAATTCCTTGGTCCACTACTGAAGGGCAGGTAGCAGGAGGGGTGGCGGGTTGCGACTTGTTCCGGCAGCCAGCGGTCGGGGTTGAATATGAGGGGGTCCTTGTAATAGTCAGGGCTTCTGTGGATGAGACTCACTAGGATGGTGAAATGAACGCCTGAAAATAGTGTAAACATTATTGTTTCTTATCTCAAATAGACGAGGTACTTTATAACATTGCCATAAAAGAAAATACAATGTTAATTACATTGAATTTTCATTTAATAACGAACATAAGAATGATTAGTAAAAAGCTTCAGTAGTTAAAGTGCTTCAAGAGAGATAAAAAAAGGTTCAATTTACCACTATTTAAAATAATCTTGTGCAATCAGAACATTGAATAATTTTTTTTAATTGAACTTCATTTATTTTTTATGATTCTTAATTATCTACATAATATATAAGATAATTGTTATATATCAGTATAATTACCTGCATACATACATACATACCATAAAAAAATTATTTACGAAGGTAAGACGAATAAATTTGTAGCACTTACACATTTTTGGATTGTGTGACATGTGTTCAGTATGACAAATGACATTAAAATTCCTAGCCCACTCCCCTGGAGAAACTGCCTGGAGCCTCCATGCCACCAATAGGTCTATTCACGTACCTGGGGGGAAGACGTGTTCCTTGTTATCATCCGTTGTAATCCTCATCTCTTGGGTAGACTCCTTCGCCACGTAGTAGCCAGCAGGAAACATCCTCAGAACTTCCTTTATGAACCGGTCGGTCAAGTTCAACTTCAAAAGATCCTCATAGGACGGACATGATAGACAATCGCTTTCTAAAGTTTCAACCAATTCATTGTAAATCTAGAATTAACAACATAGAATTAGATTGAGGTCACCGCCAAGATACATCGTGCCACGCGCCGTCTCAATTATCAAGGGTGTCTCACCCCAAGTTAAACGTTTTTTTTTAAGTTCCATTAATTAACTAGTTCCGAAATGTTACTGGTAAGAAAGTCACCTGCATGTCTCACCTGAGATTGAATATCAGGCATGGCAGCCAACACAAATAACATGATACTATTAGTAAACATTGATGTGTCCGTCCCTGCCACGAATATCGTAATAATCTGAGCTTTGATCTCTTCCTCAGATATCTCTGGATGTTGCGCAAGTAGCACAGACAGTGGTTCTCCTGAAACTTAATTTGTACAAGTTTAGAATAATAGAATCATTTTGGGATTTTCGATTTCCACATGATAATTAATTGAGTTATGAACTACGAAAATTATCCCTCTCTCACTTTCCTCTCCTGCAAATTTACATAGCAATGATTATTTGGATATGTATTTTAAAATGTCAACATGACTAAATGTACTAGTCAAGGCTAATTTTTCTTCTTGAACTTGAAATTTAAAGCGATCTAGGTAGAACATGAAAATCGCTATTGTCAACACATTAATCTCAATGTCGGAGGTGGTTCTACAAAATATAATAGACATGAATGGCATATAAAATCAACACATTCTCGTAATTGTTGTTTTAATAAAAAATAAAAAAAATTGTTTTCAGTTTGCAACAACTGAAATTCTCAACTTTTTACTTTCTATTACCTGTAAGGTATAGAAAGTATTGTAATCGGTCACTTTTTTACAAATTGAGCTAATTTCCAAGATAGCGGACCCACCACAAACTTTTGAGTCCTGAAAACCGAGATTTAAGTTCTTGATGTACCTAACATTGGAATATAAAAGAAACTGGTTTATAATTTCCAGATTTCGGGAGCTTTTAGAATCATAAATTATAAAGAGAGTTTGTAAATAATTTATAAAATTTCATCTTACGTGGCATAGAGTCTCCTGGCCTGTGACGTATCTCTTTCAAAATAGTCTGAGCAAATGCATCCAATGTTTCCATAGATCTCAATTCGGAGTGCCTTCTTCCAATCAATGTGTACAGAAAGTTATTCCTTAACATTGGAACAGTTGCTTTCCATTGAAAATGCTGAGAAAATTAAAGAAAGATATTCAATATTATATTTTAGATCATCACAATCACAAAAAGAAATTTGTTTATTGTTAATTTTCACGTCCTTATGAAATATTATAATTAAATGCTTCGGTTTGTTTTATAATTTTATGAATGAATATTCAGGTGAGTAAAAATTAATAATGTAGAAGATAATTTTGTCTTAGGACTGAAATATGAAACAGGATTAGATTTAATGTAAGTGGACACTATCAGCTGACTCAGGCTATAGTGCGCTGGGTTTGTCTGAAAATCCCACTAGAGGGCGTGTAAAGGGATAGTGTCCAATTAAAATAAATCTATTCCTATTTCATAATTTAGCCCTTTGAAAGTGCCCTACTAGCCTCCGTGGTGTAACGGTTGTGACTACTGCCCGTAGACAAAAGATACTTAGTTAAATTCCTGGTTGGGGGCAGAATTTTATTTGGGGCCAGGCTGAGTGAAGTTGATGTGGGTAGCTGCTACGATTCCCATCCAATGAAGAGTAAAACCCCCGTCCTGACTATTTCAAATAAGGACGTTAAAAGCAAATAGAATCAACTGGTTTTAATAGATCTAATTATGTTGCAGTGAAAATTGTAAGGGTTTCACTGAATATGGGATGCCACTCTCTTGCTCCAAGTAATATCAACGAAAATGCGGGTCCTGGTTTTGCTTCTGAAAATGCTGATAAAAAGAAGTATCGAGCATATTCCAAGATCAAGCATAATTGTATCTTCGTGGCTGTCTCTGTAGATACGCTTGAACCATGGGCAGAAGAAACAATGCGATTTAAAATCAAATTTGAAAACATTTGTTAACGAAATACTGGAGAACAGAACGCGATTTCATACCTATTTTAAAAAATACTTGTAACCCAGAGAGAAAATTGCTCAAGTATTCTGAGTACTTTGCCCTCTGAGTTAAAAATGACAGAATTCTATTATCTGTAATAAAAAATAAATCATTATCATAACTCTTCAAAAAATGGCCAACTTTCATATTTTTAACTTATTGATTCATTTTTTTTTTTTTTTTTTTGATTTTCAAATACTGCGTGCAAATTTCATTGCTCTACAACTCTATTCTTAAATTTTTGTACGTAAATAACTTGTATATTAATACAATAATAATTTAGTTGTTCATCGTGTCTGCTGATTTAATTACGATGAGCTTCGCTTTAGAGATGAAACTTCTATGGTGTGAGACCACTTTGAAAGAGCTTTTGACAAAATATAGAGCATTTCCATATTGGGTAGCTGAGCGATGCATGAAATAATGCAGCAACTTGAACAGGTTCTCTTTTCATTTACCTCAAACAGCTTGTGCATGGCCTCCATCACTGGATGATTGTCCTGTCTTTGAACATGTAGGTTGAGCCCCAGGGATGTTCTTAGAATTGTGTTAAATGTTAATAATTCAACTAAATCTGGGGGATAGAAGCTGTTTCCATTTTCGGCGAATCTCTGAAGTTTGCCCATCAAGGTGAGTGTTTCGTCATGAAAAATTGGCACGAAATTTTTAATAACTTTGAAGTGGAAAATCTGAGCAACAATTTTGCGCGATGCCTTCCAATGAGGAATGTTTCTGTCCGTAAATAAACCTGAAACCAAAATATAAACTTTGTAATGGTGTGGGAGAGAGCCCGTGGTGTAGTGGAATGCGGAATTCATTTTATTTTCCAATTCATTATCCATTATCATTCCTTCACCTCAATGTTTCATGCTATAATAATAATAATAATACTCTGTAGTAGAAGGTAACCACCAGGCGAGGTTACTGCTCAAAGCATTTTCTACCACCTTAACCTCAGAGTCTTATTATTATGTGGTCACAAACTCAAATTAATTAGGAAAAATTCCTACACTGTGTGGGATTTGAACCAACGGATCCCTACGCTACCTGGATTACCAGACTAGCGTGTTAACCACTTGACTACCATGCTACTCAGCTATATCTTCTATGAATACAATGTATACCATTCTAGATAGCTATCTTTGTAATGTGATATTGCATAGCTCCAAAAATGACTCGCCTAATCTTAGTAGTGGCTGTGCTATATGCTCCGCGGCGCCTTTGACAAGGTTAAGCTTGTTGATCTGACCTGCTGCTGTGGCGTCCGTGACCAGAATGTTCAAGTCGCCTCCCATCCACACTCTTGTTAACTTCGACTTCCTGAAGAACGATATTATTTAATTTATGAAGTTAATTTCATAATACAAACTTACCCTCTTAGGATTAATAGACCCTATTTTCTTAAATATCAGTGCTCAATGAAAATGTGTTAAGAAATAATTACAAATACACTATATAAAACGCTAATATGCATACACACAAATATAAATTTTCATCAAAATCGGGTGTATTACTCACAAGATATAAGCGTATAAGTTCGTGGTCAGGCGCATGGTCTCCATCACCAAGAACAGCTCTATCACCAAAAAGTTGATGAATTTTAAATGGGACCTACAATACTTCTCCTATAGGTATGTGTACAAAATTTTGTCGAAATCCGTTTAGTAGTTTCTGAGATTTGCGAGTTACAAGGAATGTATTAAACAGACCGACACAAAACCAAAGTTGCTCAGGGTTATGGAACGACCAAATATATGAGAAAAAAATTGAAATCGGAGTATTTTTTTTTTTTACAAAAACGAACACAAAACTACCGATTTCTCATATTAGAAATTTACCAGAAGTAAATCATTAAGTTCATAAAGTGTTGAAGTAACAAAAGATGAAATGCCAGTATTGCAACTCACCCATAATGTTCAACACACCAAGGAATCAAGTCAAGAAAATCAGTTGTGCCAGCCAGTAGGAATGTGATTGCGTTACCAATAAAAGGCAACGCTAGTGGCCCCGACATCTGCCAAGAAAGCCAGTATAGTTTTCTTCGTCTCCATATCAGGATTGCAAAGAAAATCACAAGAAATGAAATAAAACAGCCTGATATCATGTCCTGAAAATAGTAATTTAACTGTGTTAGACAAGACTTGTTTGTCGCATTGGTCACTGAGTGTCACTGACATGATTTAATTACATAATTATTATGTTAAATGGATGCTAACATTACTTTTTTTTAATAGGATAGCATTTACGCGCGCGATTAGCTCAGTGGTTAAGCACTCGCTTACCATGCGGAAGGTCACGTGTTCGATCCCAAAAATTTGTATTCTTAATTTGGTTACAAGTGTTTGTAAGGGATACCTTCCGGTGCGCTCGTGTTGACCCAGCTGGCCAGCACCTAATTCGGAAGTATTGTGTCACTTCTCGCCCATCAGAGATTAGGCATACTACGGGATGGGCAGGATACAACACAGACCACAAGCGTCTACAGTAGCTCCTGTTTCATGGCTACGAAATGAAAACGGCTGTGAAACAATCATCTTTAAAAAAAAAAAAATATTGAAAAAAAATAAACACCTTGTTAATTACTTACAAAGTTCACTGCGGGTCCAGTCTGCTTCATCATTGTGTTTTGCTACCGACTGTAATGTGCGATAATAGTGAATACCGATAAACTTATGATTGGTTTTCTCGATTTTTTCATCTATCATTGATTTTCTTGTCACTTTTTCAATTATCATTGACAATTAATTAAATAACTACCATCCCTAAGAACTGCAACCTCTTCCATTGGGTTCTAGTAATCTCGCAAGACATCTGAAAACTTTGAGTTTTGAAATAAAAAGAGCTATTTTAAAATTAGATGAGCATCATCACATGCATCCTGCATTGCACTGTAGTGAGCGACGCACGTAGACTTCCTGGTACATTGTTGGGTGGGGGAATTCAAAGTGGCAATTGTCTGCTACACGTGCCATAGGATGGTTCAAATCTCTGATTAGGGTGACAAATAGCTCCTCACATCACACATTTGTGACAGATAGTTTTTCTTGTCATCTGTGTCTATCTTCATCCGTCTGAATTATTTTCTTATGATCTTAAGTATTGTATAATATTAGAATTTTAAAAATGATTAGGTAACTAGTTAGTTATTAATGTGATAATTACGTAGTTTTAGAAAAGTGAGAGTATCATCAATTATATTATAAGACTAGCGGGCTGTCGCCCGCTTTGCGGGCCGAGGCATGGCCGTGAAAGCAAAAAATCCTTTTTCGCCAATGGCAGGTGTTGTAGTGGGAGTTTCGAAAAATCGCACATCTAGAAAAATCGCACGTCTTATTGCACATCTAGACTATAAGACAAAGCTACCTACCAAATTTCAGCTTCCTAGGACTTACGGTTTGGGCTGTAGAGCGATGATCAGTCAGTGGTCAGTGGTCAGTGGTCAGTGAGTGTCTTTGACATTTATATATTAAGATGGGCATAAGATGATGCGACAAGTCTTCCTCTGAAGTTCATGATTGCGAAATCTGCTTACATCTTGAAAATTTTCCCATTTCAACTTTTTTTTCCGGGAAGTGTATATACTTCGTTTATTGTGTGTGGGATGCTTAGCTAACATCTTGCAACGTGATTATCAAATGCATTCTTGGTCATTACTTTTCTTAAACAGTAATCACATATACCTATGTATGTACTCTTCACGGGTTTTTTTGGGATATAAAAGATGTTTATGTCTACATAATTATAATATGTAATGAGACAATTCGCCTCTGACAACACAAAGAGGCGTAAACCACAAATTTTTGAAATCAGTTTTATTGCTTAGATTGAGTCTACTTGTGCTATATTTTGTTCTCACAAATAGACGTAATCCAATTATAATCCAAAGAAAAGATACAACAAAAATTGAAATCAGGCGTATCCCTCATTTTCTCTTTTTCAGACAAATCAAATAGGCGTAAATCGCTAGTCACAGTTAAATAATCAAATTTGGCAACAGAAAAAGTTCGTATGGTCATTCACGGGTACAGGGAAGTGATAATGTTCCTACCGTGAACAGAAAATTTATGCAAAAACTCATTTTGGCTCTCCTGTAAAATTTCGAAAATGTTGTTTACGCCTCTTTGTGTTATCAGAGGCGAATTATTGGTTAGTATTAATTAAAGGTCAATGAGATGATGGTCTGTTGTAGCTGAGATACCCAGTGGAAAAGAGTACGATTCTCTTATCCAAGTAGGTAGGTACTTATACAATTATACATACTATATGTACCTAGCGATAGATTTTTTTGTTTTGTTTTTTTTTTTTTTTTTTTTTTTCGTCTCCTAAGATTTTCATTTCTTATAACTAAACAGGGAAATCAAGTCAACTGAAGTCTAAATAGTTTTCAACTAATCAACGGGTGATTCGCTGTTCATATTAAAAACACACTCTAGCATACAGTACTCATCTGACGTATTCATAATGAACATTTTTCTAACGAGTAAACTTTTTTGGTGTTGGTGCCCAGCTTCAATGAAACAGAGAATTATACTGTGCGATAGTATAATCCTTGAGATTATCCAATCTGTGCATCATCAATCAAACTGCATCTCAGTCGAGGTGTGAAGAATGCGCTATACGAAGAAGGAGACAGCGCAGCAGAGTGTAATGTAATGCTGGGTCCACACAGGTGCAACATGAATTCACTCTGTGTGAACGGCTTATGAACACGAACATGAATGTTCAAAAAAATTCCATGAGGATGTCGGTTTTCTACCGAACATCTTTGATCTTTGTTGCTACTATGTTTTACGTGTGTGGACGGCACTACTGAATTTAAACAGAATGGCTCACTGACGAACACGAACTGCAACACGTTGCTGCAACAGTGTTCCAATTACCACACACATGTTGCAGCAACGTGTTGCATGTTGCAGCTGTGTGGACCCAGCATAACGGTACATAGATCACACGGGAGCCAGCCAAAAGTTCAACATGAATTTCAGAAAGTGAAATTTTTATTGCAGAAATAAACATTAACACGGAAAATTAACGGTTTGACTTTTTATTTGACATCCTAGACCAACGTGATTCCTATTTTTGAGACAACAATCGCGAAAGACACGAAAACAATTCATTTTTTTTCCAGACGGATTCTATGAGACCCGACTTCAAACCTTTAATTTGGCTAGTAGGTTGCGTGAAATGTCTTTAACAGATCACTTTAGCTCGAGGATGATGCCAGACCAAAAAAATCTAAAATATGTATAATCGGGTGACCCACTAGGGAGGTCCCCGGATGCCGAATCCGACATGGAAAAATAAATCTAATCTTAAGTGGTATCAAATTAATGGGTAGATTACAAATTTATCAATTATTGGTTCATCCTGTATACTGGGTGGCACCTGGCGACATTTCCTTGATTAACACCTTCGAATCCTTAGCACTATATTATAGTGGCCAGCTTTCATCACGACATAATGCATTTCTTTCTCTCTATAGAACGGCAAACCACCAACTGAGCTGCCCAATGACGCAAATCCGTTGCCGAATGTACACTAAAACGCGGATGGGCAGTTCAGAATAGCAAATACGAGAAACGGGCTAACGTGTACATAACGGCAGATAAGAAGTGGCTACCATGATGACGCAGTTATTACCGCTTTAAGGGGCAACCCAGGTGCGGGGCGTCGCTTGCGACGAACATATTATGCTGCCCATATTAATTTATGGCTCTGAACCGTTCTTATCTTTCTCTCTCACACACAACATTTTATTTCTTTAATAAAAATCTTCAGCACATTTAATTCAGTTACCGACTCTTTTCAGAAGTCAACTTTATCTAGGAAATAGGAAGCTCGACCTGCACTCCAGGTGACATGAGTTCGAATCCTAGCGTGGGTCGAAAAAAGTTCCCCTCTTTACATTGGATGTTTGGGTCTAAAATTGACCAGTGGCGGCATTTGGGTGTCTCTCATGGGGGGGGGCCTGGGGTCCAATTGCGCATTGAAAGATGAATCTAATCATGTGGAGGTATCAAATTAAAGGTCTTGATAGACTGATTGCAAATTTACATACTATTGGTTCATTTGGTCCACCAGTTGGTACCCTTTTGACCATCTGGAGGATAATAATTCTGACGTCACTCACGTTAACTAATCCCGACTGTTGGAATTTAGAAACAAAATAATATCAACAAGGTGAACTGTTGGACCCACCGTTGGAATTAAGAAGCTCCCTCATTATTAAATAGCTTATTAGCAAACAGAAGTTTTCAAATTGTAACCAGTACACGTTTAGTGAGAACATATTAAAGCTTTATGAGAACATGTTTCATTTCACAGGTTCCATGGTGTGACGGTTAGCACTCTGGACACTTGAATCCAGCTATCTGAGTTCAAGTATCGGTTGAACCTACCTTTTTCTTGTTATGAGTATTGTTTTACAGTAGAACCATTTGCTGAAAACTCATGAACAAGCTACTCACATTAATCTCACCCAGTCTGAGTTACCTAGATATAGCCACCAGCATCACGAGGGTTTTAATTACTCTAAACCTCGCAGGACGTTGCTTAACTTCAGAAATTTTATAAGAACTGATTAATTACACTATGTAATCGACGATGGCCCAAAAAACAAAGATTTGGTTTGAATAATAATTGTGTTTTTAATGAAGATCGGCGATGATGTGAAAGTCACTGGTG
>JAMCCL010000256.1:0-48782 GCA_024516035.1 Bactericera cockerelli
ACGTTTCTATAATTTTCGTTCCATGCAAGAACGACATAGATCCGGGATTGATGCGGTTCTTGCATGTAATCTGTAGAATTGGTGTATCCTGTCTGTGTGTGTGTGAACAGGATATCTCAAGAACGGTAAGAGCTAGAGACTTGAAATTTGGTATGAAAATCAATTTTATACACCAAACGTACCACAAAACTTTTGGTTGAAATTGGCCGCAAAATGCGGCCGCAGGGCTGCAAATATTGCCCGCAAGCGCCGCTTCTATGAATTGATTAAAGATACAAAAAAAGTTAGAGAACAACATTTTCTTAGATTAAAAAAATAATAGGGGTCTCTTCATATCATTTTTTTGATATCTTGAACTTTTTGGACCTCGGCCCAAATTTACCGGTATCTTGGGGGGACCCGCTTTGACTAACTTTTTTTAACTTTTTTATTATTCATCCTAGATGGGGATTGTGACATATCAAATCCAATGATTTTGAGGTGCTGATTACGAATTTGGCATTGATTTGCAGCTGTTACCGTTGAGTCACGAGTGCCGGAGTTCAACTTCTTTTCGGGGATAAGGAAAGTCGTGTGATGTTTACACCAGATTTCTTTTTATACATATAATTTTTATGATTTATATTTTTTTGTTTTTGTTTGAAATAACAATAAAATTCGAAGTGTACGTGTGTTATTATTTATAATATTTTCGATATGTGCAAAAACAGCATCATTCCACGACCTTTGAACGGCTATTTATTTGAAATGGCACTACATATCTGACCAAAAATTATATAGAATGGTTTCTTTTGGTAAGTCCTTACGATTACATATTTTTTCTTTTTTTTCTTATGGACAAAAAATGAATGGGAAAGTTTTTTTTGATTTTCCAAAAGTTTACTCTTTTGGAATGATGTCGTTTTTGCATGTACCGATTCAAATATCTTTCTGAAACGGTTAACGAGTTAGGGATCAGAGACAGCCCACCCTGAATCTCGAGAACGGTATTCGTAGCTCACTGAAATATGGGTTTTTGCGTTTTTCTATATTTACAGCCGTTATTGAGATACGGGGGGTGGGGTGGGACTTTATGGACACCCGGTTCGTACGCGGTTCAATATTTGAGATTTAGCAAATTATACTCCTAATATTATTATTGATACATAGATTGGTAAGTATCTGCAATCTGAATTTATTCTGTACTTGGTTATGTTTACTTACCATGCTGCTAGGCATCGGAACATGGATGTAAATGATGTTTTGGGACATGGTAGTCTTATGGTTACTTACCATGCTGCTAGGCATCGGAACATGAATGTAAATGATGCAAGGGACATGGTAGTCATGGTATGAACTTACCTGAAACATGATGTAAGAGAAAAAATAAAACAGGTTTGCATAAAACTTCAAAAGACTACCTCATACCTCAATAGTTTTTTACTCTCACTGAAAAATGAAGAGCTTTCCCGTATGATTTCGGCCATGTACAGCGGGATGATGAAAATAAGAAAAGAGAGATTTATGGATACTACATGCACTTTAACTTTTATAATACAAAATGAAGGTTAGTAAGCTTCATGGCGAGAAACAATACATTCAAGACAAGGGTGTGTGAGAGAGGAGAAGGTTGATTTCCTGAATTTGGAAATGCTACAACATAGTTGCTGAAAATGTACTTTGAAAGTTCATTTCCTACAACAAGTAATTTATCGTTTTTTTTTCTCTGCTTATTTATATAGCAATGCTTCGGAAAGTCCTGTATTAAGAATATAAGATAAGTGTTCTTTTCTTAATGAGCTTGGATTTTAGGGATATTTATTTATCATAATTGTTTGCAACTTTCTCTTCGGATTTTTCATCTAGTAAATTATTTATTGGTTACCTACATGAAATCACGAATTACCCACAATTTTGGCAAAATATTTTGCATAGCAAAGATAGTAGGAATAAGAGGTAACATAATAATAGGTAGTAGGTATTATTTACGTATATCATTAACAGTTTACAATTTAGAAATCCAGACTAATTTGATTGACCTTCAAATTTGACTTCTGGGTGCATCCTAAAGTACACGTATATTACCAGTTGGTTTTTTCTAAATTTAAGTTTCATCTGTATAAATTTCTGAATTGCAAATTAATTAATTTTGACTCGTAGTTAATTTTTTCGGAGTGATTTTGACACAGGGCCCAGGGGTCATCTTCGATTAAGAGATAATCAAAGGTAATATTTAAAGAGAATGACGAAACATTTCAGTAGTTCAAAATTCAAACGAACTCTGTGCACTTAACGTTGTATGGTATACAGCAGTATTAAAACTAGAGAAACAAAGAAAAAGTGTTGAAAAATGCAGCAAAATGACTCACGTTGCATAATTATACAGGGTGTTATTATACCAAAGGTGATTTTTCCTACAAGTATATCATGATAAAGCTATGGAACGTGTATAGATTGAAATATTCTCAAATTTTAAATACTGAAACGTTGAATCTGAAGGACTCTCAAGTTGTGATTCAATTAGAAGATAATTATTTATGTAAATTTTACAAATATTACCTCAAAAAATCTTAATACTTTGAAAATACTTTACAATATTTCAGTCTCTAACAGTACCTACATTCTGTGATCTTGCCAATGAACGTTGTACGTATTTTTTCTTAGACATTATTTGTGAAAGTTGAACTTAAAGTCTGTGCATCTTTAAGAAATCCAAGTATGCCACCATTTTGACTTTGAAGCGTTTCTAACAAAATCACCGTAAATAATTAAATATTTGAAATTGCAATTTAGATTTCTATCACCCCATAGGTGTATTTGAAAAACCAGGCACACTCTAAAAAATAATAATTTAGGTAGGTACATGCAGTAGATAATGCTCTTTTTATATATATATAAAAAAAATTCAGAACCTATTCTACCTACCTAAAACAAAATATAGTGCAGATAAATTGCATTTCTGTCGGATAGGTATGTTGTACAGGCGATGCGTCTACTCGTATGTTGTATTGTTGTTATGGTATGCTGACATTGTTCAGTTCACTATCTACAACTTCTAACGAGTGGTTATGCTGAGAAAATCATGAAAATGGAAATTGTATAGAATCTACCAAGTGACATGTTTTGGAGAGTTTGCGGAGTACTGTTATACAAAATATTACTAGGGTCGTCTGTATTCATCCTTTAATTCTTAGAAGAAAAAACTCTATTTTAAAGAGGAAAGAAAGCATTTTAGTAAGTGATCCCAAGAGTCCTTTTGTCAGAAGAAAATTTAAGTATGTCTTAATAATAATTAAAATTCCTTGTCTGGAACATTGGCGCTGATACATATCCCACGGTGATATAATATAATAAGGAGATACAGCAAATTTGGTTAATTTAAATTCATTATTGCAAGGAAAAAAGTACATACTTGGAGGAAGGGGGTCCACTAGTATTTTCCTAATAATTCTTAGTATTCCTAGTATTTTCTTAATAATTCTCAGATAAAATAAAAAAAATATTGATACAACACATACATAAGTAGGTACGGTACATATTATGTTTTATCTTTGTTTGGTGTCAAAAAAAAAAAAAATCGAAAAAATATCTGAAAACAGAGATTGATGTACAATGAGGCAAAATTTGCGAGGATGGAAAAGTGCTTCAAAATTGGATCCCCATTTGTATACTCTCGTGTACTCACTCCTTAGTTTGCTTGGTATAAAAATATCTCTGTTTCAGATCCTATTTTTTATCTCAAATATCCCATTTTTTATCTGGGCATTGCACGCATGGTGACCTGGGTTCGATCCCCAGCGGGGCAGGATTTTTTCTGCTCTGTACTTGGATGTTCGGGGTCCACTTATACCTTGTGAGGAAAAATGAGCAGCTGCTTTGATGTGAAAGAGCAACCAGTGGCGGAATTATAGGCAAAAAAATAGTACAAGATTTTGTATATTAAAGTGGTAACTAAAATTGTGACATATTACACAGAGAAGAAAAAACATTATTATTATATTTTACTTTATATAAACTTCATTTAACCAATCAATATAACCTACAAGGAAATAAATAATACATGCGGAAAATAGCGTGAGAACTTGCACTTAAATATCAATTGGCAACCTTATACAGGCAAAGTATACAATTTACTATTCCCACTCATGTATGTACCTGCATTTCTTTTCTTGTTTTGCACGCATTTCTTTTTATTTTAAGATGAGAATTTCAACTATTTTACAACCTTTTTAATTCGAAGCTATGAAACAACAGCTACTTTTTAGAAATGAAAATTAAAAGCTATGAAACAATAGCTTTTTAAGACTTTTTAGAAATGAAAATGTAAAATTAGTTTGGCCAAAGCTGGAAACATCATCAATACCTGCAATCTCTAGAGTAAGTGAAGTTCATGCATTATCCAAATTCTAGAACTACTTACATTGATGTGAATTATTAAACAAACACTTCGTGTAAGTCTAAGTTTAAAAGTCCAAGATTTTTAGACTTAAAAAAAGTGTTTTTTATAACGGACTATTAAATATTTAAACCTCCATCTAAATATACACAAACCGGAGAACAGAGACGGCTATGCGTCAACAGACAAGACAAAATAATTGAGATTCCTGTTCTTCATTTTATTATTATAGATAATACGTATATTAAACAACAAGAAAACCAAATTTGCCATCCCAAATAGTCCTGAAGACCGAAAGGGCTGCGACTCTGTATGTAGGTATGTACATACATTTTTTTGCATGGCATTTTTCTTCGTGGATGAGAGTGAGGTAACTGAGGTGCCCTCATGAGGGAGACATAGTAGTGAGGGTAGGAGGAGCACGGGGGAGAGATATTTACATAATATAAGGATTATTTTACTTAACCGTGTGGTTGTAATCTCATTTATGCCTTCGGTTTAGACGGGATACATTATACAGTTATGTACTTTATGGCTATGTACACTTGTACACTTAGCTCGTGTGTAAGGTATGTGTGTGATGTTGGTGATTTACGAGCTAGAAGTGGGGGGAGAGGGGTGATAACAAAGGGTAGTACGCACATAACTAGGAGAGAAAGTTGGCAGAGTATTTTAAAATAATAAGTGGTTAGTTATCACATCATGAACCTGCAGGTGCCATGAGATTCTCTAAAACAATCATTTAAAGAATATTAGTCAGATGATAATATGAGTTTTTTCCCCTTAATACTTATTCGAATTTCCCACATACTTTTCCTAGATATTATGCATTTAATATCTATCATAGTATTCATAGTTAGGTATTACTCAAAATACCTAAGAGTAAGTATACTTACGAAATCTGTGAGTGTTTTGTTAATTACATACATAGGTACCCAACTACCCACATATGAATAAGTACAGACTTTGACTTTCTCCTCGTAACAAAAGTTAAGATGTGAAAAAAATTAAATGAGAACATTATGGCAACGAAAAAACGGCATGGTAAAATTTTATTTGGATGATTGATGATTTTACAGAGTGACAATGATTCTCAAGAGCAAGACTTTTGAAGAGAAATATTAGTAATAATATTATTGTGTTTTTTTAAATTATCACAACGGTCGCTCTTGGTTAATATTACCTACATAATAATATGTTTATGCATTTTTCTCTGGGTACACTAGTAAGTACACTGAAAAAATAAAGTCTTGAATCATACAATGTGACAAAACAAAAATAAGCCAGACCATCCCTCAGGTCGTACTATACCTAAGTGCGCTGTGATTGGTTGAACCTCTGACTGGCTTATATTATTGTTGTAATTTTTAAAACTATACAGGGTGATCGAAACCACCCAGCCACTATCTTTTTCTCGAGAACGGTTTGAGTTAGGATCTTGAAACAAAAAATTAGTCCCCAATATGGAGTCTGAAGTTTCATGGGAAAATATTTTGAACCTCCGCCCACCGCCCCTAAGGGCGTTTTCAGGGGGGCACATGTCCGTTTCTCTCGAATTTTAAATGGAATGCATATTTTTTTATTTTACATTCAAAACATGCAAAGCTAGTTAGTAACACTAGTAAAAAGAAAAAAATATTCCTTGGTTCGAGTCCCGAAAAAACACGGGTTTTAGAAGAAAATAGACCCAGGTTCCGGAAGTCATTATGGGCACCCGGTAAACGTTGTAAAAAAACTAAAAATGTTAAAAAATAGGTAAAGTTCTCCTCTTTAATTAAATGTACTTACTTTTATTCTTCAAGTAAGTCATAGGTCCTTAAATTGGTCATAAACTTTTTTCAGGTTCAAAAGACCAAAAGTCCAGAAATGTAAATTCGACCCCCTATTTTTTTTTCTTTAACATAAAAGTAGAAAATATGTAGCATACAATGCAAAAAAAATTAACTCTCTGCGATTTTTTTCCTCAAAATGGCAGACGAATAACCTCTGAAAAGCGTTCATTTCCGTGCGCGTGAGTCATGACACGAGTCCGTGCCTGAAGTTTGTATGTACGATGTAGATAACTCACCTCTACAGATGTTCAAAAACACCACCCTCTGCTGCAATACATTTCCTGAGTCTGCCAGGATAGGTGGCATGAACTCTCTCTAGCGCTCCTCAGGTGTGATGTTGCGGCAGATCTCAATGATACGCAGCTTCATATTTTCCACATCTGTTGGCCTGGTTCGGTATGCTAGATCTTTCACCTTTCCCCACAGGTAGAAACCCATAACGGTGAGGTCCAGGGTGCCGGGGGGATATGGGTTTGGTACTCCTTTGCCGATCCATCTTTGAGGGAACAAGCGATCAAGTTGTTCTCGCACCCTCAGATAAAAATGAGGTTTAATTTAACCTATTCACTTGATCCTTAGCAGATAGCTGTTGATGCAGAGAAAATAATGAAAATTACTCTTCCTTAGAATTTGCTCAAAGCACTTGTAAGGAATGGCCGAATCTCTCGCTATACCTATCTCGAATGCTGACTTCATGGTTTACAGTAACCGCAGAACGAACATTAATAATATTATCATCAGTTGTCGTTCTTTTTTTTTTAATTTTGTAGAGGTGAGTTACCTACATCGTACATACAAACTTCAGGCATGGACTCGTGTCATGACTCACGCACATGGAAGTGAACACATTTCAGAGGTTATCGCAGAAAGTTCATTTTTTTCGTCTACCCGCACCCTGGACCTAACCGATTTTCACCTATGGGGAAAGATGAAAGATCTAGCATACCGAACCAGTCCAAGAGATGTGGAAAATATGAAGCTGCGCATAATTGAGATCTGCCGGAACATCACACCTGAGGAGCTAGAGAGAGTTCATGCCACCTATCCTGGCAGACTCAGGAAATGTATTGCAGCAGAGGGTGGTGTTTTTGAACATCTGTAGAGGTAAGTTATCTACATCGTACATACAAACTTCAGGTACGGACTCGTGTCATGACTCACGCGCACGGAAATGAACGCTTTTCAGAGGTTATTCGTCTGCCATTTTGAGGAAAAAAATCGCAGAGAGTTAATTTTTTTTGCATTGTATGCTACTTACTTTCTACTTTTATGTTAAAGGAAAAAAAATAGGGGGTCGAATTTAAATTTCTGGACTTTTGGTCTTTTGAACCTGAAAAAAGTTTATGACCAATTTAAGGACCTATGACTTACTTGAAGAATAAAAGTAAGTACATTTAATTAAAGAGGAGAACTGTACCTATTTTTTAACATTTTTAGTTTTTTTACAACGTTTACCGGGTGCCCATAATGACTTCCGGAACCTGGGTCTATTTTCTTCTAAAACCTGTGTTTTTTCGGGACTCGAACCAAGGAATATTTTTTTTCTTTTTTCTAGTGTTACTAACTAGCTTTGCATGTTTTGAATGTAAAATAAAAAAATATGCATTCCATTTAAAATTCGATAGAAACGGACATGTACCCCCCCGAAAACGCCCTTAAGGGCGGTGGGCGGAGGTTCAAAATATTTTCCCATGAAACTTCAGACTCCATATTGGGGACTAATTTTTTGTTTCAAGATCCTAACTCAAACCGTTCTCGAGAAAAAGATAGTGGCTGGGTGGTTTCGATCACCCTGTATAGGACCTAAAATTTGAACTTGAACTGCAACCTTCTGATTTGATGTCCACCGTAATGTTAACTATATACTCGTACACCACCTACTGCTGATATTGTTTACTTTTGGATATAATAACAAGTATCGCCTAATTAATGGTGCCCGATTCGGACTAATGAGTCCCATTATTACAGCAGTAAACCCAAGACGTATTACCGCGGCGTCTTGACCACTGAGCTACCAGGAGTATCGGGACAGATTGACCTGTTCTCATATCAGATACCAGAATTGGATAGTGATTGATTCGTAGGTTCTTCTCAAAAATACATGTGAGCAATATAATAATACGAAGAAAAAAGTGAGAATCTACTACATAGTATGATCGTATAAACCTAACTCATCGCATCATCGCGCATCGACAAAATAATCAAAGCTAAATTAAATTAATGCTCCAGTTACGAGAAGTATGTTCCTCGCTAGAAAAAAAGAAGCTGCCAGAACGTCAACCATACCTACAAAGGTACTCGATTAGAATAACCTCCCGGGAAATAAACAAGGAGAGAGAAAAACGGCTAAAAGGCAAAGACACGAATGCGACGGAGGAGAGAAACAGAACTTTTTTTTAATGAAAGAGCAGAGAAAAAAAAAGCCAGAATGCCAATTCCTCGTGAAGAATGAGACCCATAGGGCTGCAATGCGACACCAAGGTGTAGCGTGTAAGACGTCCTTAGCAGTGCCGTGGCGCAGGCGCGATGCCGGGGACTGAAAATATTATAGAGCGAAAGGAGAATAAATTTATTTGGGGTATTCGAAGTACCGATGGATGATTATACTCTTCAAAAGAATTTCAGGCCATAAGATCCTAATATTATTGGTGCCTATTTACAGAATAGATATACGAAAACCTAACTACATGTCTGTCCCGGTAGCTCAGTGGTAAAGGCGGCACTGTGTGAATCCAGAGATTCCAGAGGTCGCGGGTTCGAAACTCAGCCGGGACAATCCTCCCATTTGGGATTTCTACCACATAATAATACGTCTTGGGCATACTGCTGGAATAATGGGACTTAATAGTCCTATTACTATTACATATTAGGTAGAAACGATTTTTCAAATTCCACAGGGGCTGATATCGTCAGCTAGGGAAGATATCAGAGTGTCTGGATTGAGCTAATTGTTCGCCATAGAATGATAACAAGCTATAATGCCTCAAGCGGCCGTCAGGCTGAATCGTTGAGTAGTGAACAAATTTAATGTGAACGAATCCTTTTGTAAATTGGGCGTGTGAAGTTTCACTCAAATTAAATTATGGAAAGAAAAACTTTTTTCGTGTTCTTCTCTCATTTCGGTTTCAATTTATTTTTCAAATGAAATTAAAATATTTCCTGGGAAGCAAAAAATGTTTTTTTTTTTTACTTTGTCATGAAAAAAGTTTGCTGCAGAAAAATCAAAATCATTTTGGTCGTTTCCTAATTCCCAGTTGAAATGGTGATATTACTGATATTACAGGAAAACTTGGGCTTTTACAAAAATCCAAGGAGATTCAAGACTTTCTACAGGAATATCAGGCTGTATAAAATATTTCTAAAGGTTTCAGTTTTGAGAGTGACCCATACATTTCAGTATTGGTTATTGTTGCTGGTAATATAGATCTGATGTTAGGAATATTGGAAAAAGATGATGACTGTTAGCAAAAGTGTAGATGACCAATGTTAAAAATATAAATGAAGTGATTATAAAAACCATTCTAATTATTATTACATGACAGACTTGTCGATGTCTTAATGGATACCTACTACGAGTATTTACTTAAATGAGATAGTCATTGTAAAAAAAAAGGAATAAAAAAAAAATCGATTTCACAAGGTGCCCTATAATTTTCGAAGGTAAAAAAATTTCAATTTATTTCTTTACATTGGTCACTGCTTGCATGTATATGTTTTCAATCGTTTCTTTATGGTTTCATCTTCAATATTAAGCTGTGCTTGAATTCGTAGATCCAAGATCTCCTAGTTTTTGATGAAAATATTTTCAAAGAGTCCAAGGCACTTACTTGTATGGCCAGATGGCCACCCATGGCGATACTAAGACCATTGCTTTCATGTGGCGAAATGCCCCACAGCAACTTTAGCTCATATGATAGTCCATGGGGCGCTGAGCATCTAGTCGTGGGACACCCTGTATATCATTTTCTCAATCACCCCATTACCTATGTGTGTGCCTACAGTACAAACATGAACGAAGCACTCTACAATTGATTCTGAATTAGTCCAAAAACAAATACTCTGCAATGCACGCTTGATGGATTCTTCAATGTGCTGAAAGTAGGGATGATAACGAGATAACGCACGGCTTTCAAATCGTTATCCCTTTCAGAGCCTGAGGTTTCAGAGGAAAACATTCCGATGGCTCAAGTGACAAACAATAAGATGAGGAATAAGGAGATAAAGCTCTCGGGATTAAGAAGATGCTTGAGTGTTCAAACATTCCTTGGGTGGAGAAATAAAAGACAACAATGGAAGCTTCTCTGTAATTATTTAAATGTGTAAAGCTTGGGGTAGGGGAGAGCGGAAATGAAGAGCAATAATTCATCTCACCCATACACACCCAATTCTAGCACGCAGCGGAGAGAGTGATTTCAAACCAGGAGGGTGCATAGAAATGTACCAATTAAATGTTGTGAAATGCTTCGTGGAGGTGCTCAGTGGAGGTGCTCGCCCAGACGGCTCAGCAGCGAGTTCCATCCCTCACCAATGTTGATATGGGACTATTAAGTTGCAGTTTCTTTACTCCAACAGCTTTTTTGGTTATTTAATTATTGTCACAATTACTTAAACGCCCCACATACTAAAATTCACCATTCTAAAAACTCGTACCAGCGACCTGTAGATTACAAGTCCACCGCCTTACAAACATGTAAGGCGGCGGACTTGCCTGAGCTTGGTAACTCAATAGAGTTACCAAGATCAGGGCTCAGTCACTCGGTGGTTCAAATAGAGGAACCTGGAGATCGGTTGTTCGAGTTCATTCATGGCGACATATAGTAAGGCGAGTTTGAATAAAATTGTAGGTACATATTACTTTTATGGTGATATCAATATGGTAATAGTGATGCTATGGAAATACAATAAATAGGTATAAGTATAAGTAGTGCTTTATTTAGACTGTCAGCACAAGACAGTTAGTCCCATTATGCCAACAGGTACCTATATTGCAAACAAAACTCCTGGAATGGAACTCGCAGCACAAGGGAACAGAAGAGATCTGCATTGCATTTGCATTCCCTCACATGGCCCCGACATCTTTAACCTTTACATTTTCCCCTCTTGTGAATAAATTACTTTAATTGTCTTTTGATGTCATTTGAATAAATAAATAATATTTTTTGCCATTTAAAATTTAAACCGAAGAGACGGAAGGAGTGAAATACATTTTGTAGAAGAGGAGAGAGAGAGAGAGAGTTGGGAAAGGTGAATTTTATGTATATCACTTGATTTGCTTAGATTAATGAAATATTATACAGCAAGAATAGTCCATATTTCCGTAACTGTGCATAATCACCGTACTGTCAGCTAGTACATGTTTAGTTTAGACTGTTTACCTACTGTTTAGAGAATCAAATACACACAATACAATACATAGTTACGAAATTCTGTCCATTTTTGACATTTTCATGTCTTTGCTCTGGCACATAACCAAAATTATGTAACGAAATTATGTGACGAAATTATGTGACGAAATTATGTAACGAAATTATGTAACGAAATTATGTAACGAAATTATGTAACGAAATATTAAATTATAAAAAGAGAGAAGAGAAAAAGTATGTGTCATGCGTACAATACGAAATTTGGTCAGTTAAGTTTTAGACCTTGAATAGTAAAGATGAAAATGTCCCAATGGTTGCAGACTCGTATGCAAGCGTTTTTTTCTATATTGCTTTTTGGATAAACACTGTTATTAATAAACTTATATTACAGCATTAACATAATTAACAAATGAGAAGTTGTATTCATAGATGTGGTAAAGTGGTACATATTTTTTTTTCTTTTTTAAAGATAAGTGTTTCAACTGTTTCACAGCCATTTTTATTTCGTAGCTATGAAACAGGAGCTACTGTAGACGCTTGTGGTCTGTGTTGTAGCCTGCCCAATCCGTAGGATGCCTCCCATCTGATGGCGAGAAGTGACACAATACTTCCCAGTTAGGTGCAGGGTCAACACGAGCGCACCGGAAGAAATCCCTTACAAACAACTGTAACCAAACTTTGAATAGATTTTTTTCTGTCGGCGCGGGGGTTCCAACCCGGACCTTCAGAATGGCAAGCGAGTGCTTAACTACTGAGCTCTTCGTGCGCTCCATATATAAATACATTTTTTGAAAAATTCTGTAATTTTTTAATACAGAGTAAAGACTCATAAGACAAACTTGGCAACAGTGGTGTCCCATATTGTATTTAATTTATCAAATTTATGGAATATGGTAAGTTCTCTCTAGGCAGGTGAGCATGAGATCCATGTCGGGTGAGGTGATGTCTCATGAGATGGACAATGGTACAGTGCATGCAACACTGTCCCAGGAAAATTCATTGATAGTCGTACATTTTATACATAGACTGTTGGAACTACCACAATTTCTTGCATCACTCCTTGAACTAGCCAGCGTCGATGACATGTTGAATACACCGGTTCCCTTCAGAACACCGAAGTTAAGCGACATCCAGCGAGGTTAAGACTTGGATGGGTGACCATTCAAATTCTAATTCTCGTGACGCTGGCTTTTCCCGGCCCCACTCAGGCTGGGTGAGGTCAATGTGAGTAGCAGGTTTGTGAGTTTCCTGCGAATGGAGGGAACAACCCCCGTCGTGATATGACCATGGCAGTTGGAAGCGACGTTAAACCCCACTAAAAAAAAAAAAAAAAAAAAAAAAAAAAAAAAAACTCCTTGAACTTTACATGTTGGTAGATTATATAGACAGGATTCGAGATCTTGGGAATAGCCATGCAGGTGTTGACATCTTCCTCTGCACAGAGAGTGATGTGATTGACGCATTCAAGTTTATTATTGAATAAGCTTATGTATGTATTTTCAAGTTTTTTTTTTTTCAAGACCTAATATTAATTATAAAAATGGAGTAGGTAATTTCTCCGTGAACTTAAAAAAAAAAAAAAATATTCCGATGGAAAGGATATGCATCCGAAAAGGACAGAACATTCTCGGGTCCAACCACATGCCGCTGCCATGGTATACACATTACACACAAGGTTAATTACAGCGGAGGGGCTCATAACATTCATGGACGTTTGAGCTTCTTCTCTACTCCTTCTCATTTTCTCTTTCTTTTTTTTTTTACAAAAAAAAAACCATTTTTTTAGCCCTTATAAAAATATCTCCCGTTTTAATCCATTGCAAAAGCCTTTCCGTTATTGCTTTTCTCTATTGTTGTACTTTTTTTCTTTATACTTATAATAATAATAATTATTATTCTTTTGTTGCCTTCTTTTTAATTAAAATTTTTAATCATCATATTTTCCTGCTCCGGTTTGTTCCATTCCCCGATGGAACTTGGAACTTATCATTTCAATGGAATACCGAAGGGGTGGTGGGAGATAAGACATTAGAGAGACAAACATGGCTCCAATGATGCTAGCCTAATATTTTCTTCTACAATATTTTTTCCTTTGCAAAAAGAAAAAAAAAAAAAACAAAACAATAATAATAAATAAAAATATAGCAATTTTAAAATAAAAGAGTAGTAGCTTATAAAATAGAAACAATTGAAGGGATATTAGCTAAGCCCATCACGGAACTGACTCATCTGTAATGTTAATGGTGCACGTGTCAGACCACATCGACCATGCAGCCATTGAAGAGAATCTTTCTTGAATTATTCTTTACACCCTCAGAAATATTCTATAGCCTAAAATTTTACTCTGCTTATAAAAAAGGAGATTGTCGTAGGCAATAACCCCAATAAATAAAAAAAGTACATAAGAGCATGAGTTGTATATTATTTACATCGTGTACCGGTACGATTATGGCTTAAAAGATTTTAAATTTAGGCCCGTGACGAAATACTGGGAAACGACTAGTCGATATATATTTTACTGAATATCCTGTACACCTGTCTTTGCACTATTGATGATTTATCAACCACCCCCCTCAACTGTCTCTGGGGGGGAGCAAGGAGGATGATTCCAGAAGAGCTGACGAGACCACAATATAATTGGAAATCTCAAGAGTAAGGCCAGGCTGATGCTTCATTGAATTATCCCCCATGTGGGGGGAGGGGGGGTGGAGGAGAAGGGAGCGATATATACCTACTTTTGTTTTCACTAGGGGGTCGCATTTTGTTTGGGGGAGCGAGGGTATCACACAATTCCATTTGCTGGAAAGTTTTTGTTCCTTTTTTCCACCGGCGATTTCTGAAGACGCATTATTCATTGGAACTCGTGCCTTGTTCTGTAGCATCACAGGGCACGTAGGAGTTCCAACCATTGCAAGAAAGTTCTCGGTGGTGCAGCTTATAATATTACATAGCTTCCTATATTCTATTTATACAATATCTACATAATAAAATTATGGACATGACAAGTTATTCTCCCATCAGGTATTTTGATCACATAATAATATATGTATGATAATCGCAAAAGGGCTTACTGTTAAAATAGTGAAATAATGGGGCTCATTGGCACTAGTCGGGCAGTATAAAATAAGGCGTTATTTTTAAAATAATAAAATAAAATGATTCACATAATTTTGAACACCTTATAGGTTATCCCTCAAATTTGATGTACCTAACTTTGTGAACATTGTGTAACTTCTTCATTCATTGGCTACCTACTGAACTCATGAGATTTCTAGTTTTCTATAATTTCATTCATGTTCAGATTATTAGAGGCTCGTGCTAGTATTTTTGAAAATGAGTAAGTAATCTCTGTTCGGAAATCTCTTGCATTCTCTTTTGCCCATAACGGATCTTGTAAGACAAAATATTATAAAATCAAACACCTCGGACAAGGTGTGAAGAACGCCCTAATATACAAAGACAGAGACAGCGCGGCAGAGTGTAAGGTAACGGAAAGCATAGTTCCATGACTTCCATGCATATCATGTACTTTTAGGCAGCAAAAAGTTCAACATGAATTTCAAAAATTGCAATTTTTATTGCAGAAATGAACTCTACGTCAAACAAGGAATTAATTTGACTTTTTGTTTGATAGGTGCCTACTAAAAGTTACTGTGCATTATCTATAAAGGTGAATATTTTTTTTGCTATCGATATGCGGATACCATGTTTAAATAAAAGGTAGTATCCCTCTGAATTTTGATGTAAAACTGAAGTTTGGTAGGCATGTGTACTGTGTAATGTATTCTGAAATTATTATGTACTGTGGAGTCTATATCTACAAAAGCTTACAAATCTCAATGTGATTATCCGTGGTGTCAAGCCTCTTGAACCTCTAGAAAAATCATGAATAGTAAACAAAGAATTTATTTTTCAAATGAATGTAAATATTAAAAGCGTTCCACAAAGTGAATGAATAAAAAAAGCTCATTTCAATGTAAAAAACATGTTCTCTACTTTATTATACAACACAAAAGTATTATAACAAACTCATTTCCTAAGCATAAAATAACTTCGGCAAAACATTCTACTCCAGAAAAAGAAATTTCCTACCGAAAGAGACATTTACAGGGTGAACAGAAAAAAGTTCTACATGACCTTTTTCAAAATTTACAGGGTTATAATTTTCTTTTAGTGCCAATTTTTATTTGATGTTCTGAAATTGATACATAGTAGGTACTTATTTTGAGTGGGAACTCGACTCACCCACAATGTCATTTCTACAAAAAACAAAAATAAGTCTTCTGTAACAAGTATTGAACACCCAGAAAGATCAATTTTGATGAATGATTATTTTTATCTATCTAAGTCCATTAATCTCAACATCGTTGGCTTGTGTGTTTTTCAAATACCACCAAGTACCGAAACTAATTTCATTTACAGAAGAGAAGTAGCATCGAAGTCAGTAGTAAGAAAATAATTTTTTTAAACAGAATTTATTTGTCCTGGGCAGGAATCGAGTACAGGCCTTCAGACACAGACACGCGGTCCTCTGAGTCGATTCTTGTTCACTTCAATATAGCCATTAGTTAGGCATGTGGCTTTTCCTTTTCTTTGGGGAGATCAACATAATACTTAGCTGACATTTCCCCTAAAATATTCTGCGAAGTCTCGGCTGTGCTACGCGTCATTAACTTGACAATGTTGTTCCCAAGCACAGTTTTGTAAAATGTTCCTCTTTTCATATTCAAAATCTATATCTATAAAATGAAGCTGTATGTGAGTATGTATGCTTTTTATACAAATCCACACCGTTTGGACCAGGGAATTCTCCTAGCTTAGGGTATATCTCTGAAGAGTTAAGCTAAACATACTACGGAAAAAATAGATGAGTGAAACAAACAATATGCACGTTTTTCGACCTAAACTCAGAGCAAGAACATTTAAGGCAAGAATTTGAGCTTTACTTTGACATATTGATCGCGAAATTCTGATGAGCCTTTCTTCAGCTACACTGAGTGAGGACAAGAAATGGATGGGTGACAAAAAATATTCACGTTTTTCGATTTAAATGACATTGTGTGTGTGGTATGTGTGTTTTGTGTGTGTGGTTTGTGATGTGTGCGTGTGATGTGTGCTTGAGGTGTGTGCGGAGTGTATGTGCCTGTATGTGTGTGTTTGATGGACTGGCGAAGCGTCGCCGTCGAGTGTAAGCCGCTAGTTATAAATATAACCCATTTCACAAAGAGCCACTTTAATAGCCAAACAAAAATGTTCATGTTATGATAAAGGAGCCCTCGCTAATAATAAGAGGAAATATATAATTCTTGTAATAATTAAGTCGCTGACTACTTGGTCCACAGAACACCCATGCCGCCTACGGATAAAGTTCAAATTGAATGGACTTTCAGTTTGGTTGAAACCCAGTGTGTCATCCTAGCATTTCTCATTCAGTAGCTTAGCCACCCTTAATCAATGTTCATTTCAGGAGTTAGAATCAAATTAGCTGGGCCAAATTGATAGAATAAGGGAGCAAACTATTTTTTAGTTATTTTTACATCAATCTAAAGTGTTATATATTATTTGTTTTTCATTGTTTTTCCGGAATTTCTAAAATTCTCATAGAAAGGTGTGTTTTTTTCGTCGCGTCATTTTTTTTGAGAGATATTTCTAAGAGAAATTTTCACTTTCGCATTTTGCATTTTAGTAGATTTTTTATACAAATAGATTAGCTTTATCGATTCCCAACGTTTCCTCACTCCAAATTTCAAGCATGATGAAATTTGAGAGTCGACCCCTGGACACACGGTCTGAGGTCTCTGAGTCAGGCACCACCACCACCACCTCAGGCAATGGCAGCACGTACAACGCGCGCTACGAGGAACTGACGGGTCTGGCGCACTCCCTGGGCTTCACCTCCAAGGAGGAGCTGTACGAAGACCACTTCCGCATCGACAGGAAGAAGCTGGAGGATCTCATCCTGGGTGAGGCTTTGTGAATACAGGACAGGGCTCTACCGATGGGGCTTCAGTGGTTGAAACAGTTGCTCTAGGTTTTTTTTTTTTGAGGGGGAAAATCTTAGAAGATTCCTTCAGCAAGAGCTCTAGTGCTGAAGGATATGTAGGACTTGCCGGCAGGGTATGGTGTGTCGTCCCCCTTGAAGGGCACCAATTCTGTCGGCACACCCGCTAAAAACCCCCCCGTTCTTCTTTATTATTTCCTGGAACCACGTTGGTATTACTTCAGGATTTGCTCTAGGTTGTCTGGGGCCTAGAGAACCTAGTGAACCTAGTAGGCAGTGTAGCTACCGTACCTAATATATTTGTCATACTAAAATACATCTTCTCTATCGACATTCTAACTTTGGTTGGGAAATAGAATAGGTTGCAGGTTGGAAGGATGTCATGTATAACTTACTCCTTATACTCATCTCTTACGATGGGGTTGCAGGTAGTTTTTATTTGAAGTCAATTTTCTCGGCCCCCATTAGAAATACAAATTCTATTCTCAGATTATTTTGAAAACTCATGAGGATATATTTATGTTACAGTTATTTATGCGTAAAGTACGGTCACGCCAGCGTCCATGGCGCGTTGAATGCACTGGTTCTCGAAGGATCACCGATGTTAAGCAACGTCCAATGAGGTGAAGACTTCGTGATGCTGGCATTCAGGCCCAACCCAGGCTGGGTGAGGTTACTGTGGGTAGCAGGTTTGTGAATTTCCTGTGAATGGAGGGTAACCGCCCCTTTGTGATATGACCATGCAGTTAAAAGCGACGTTAAACCCAAATTAAATACGGTCGGGCTCGCGTCGCGCTCTTCAAGATTATGCAAGATGAAATATTTTCCTCAGATTGTATGACCTGACATGGTTCCGGCCTACGGTTTCAAATCAGGGTCGGTCATCATATTCTCCTTTTATTTCTCAAGACAACATAATATAATTATATTGAAATTTATTTATTTATAGTAGTTGCTAAGGGTTTTTTATGATATTTTTTATCAATTTTGCAGGTAGAAGCGATGAGGTGCATGAACCAGCTGAGGATTTCTTTCACAGAGTAAGTTCCTACCAATTCATTATAGATACCTAATACATAATATGTATTAGTAATTAGATAGGAAGATCAAAGCAATTAGAAAAGGACCGCATGATAATAATGTTTTTTATTAGGTAATTTATTTTTATTTTATGCTTTATGTGATACTCTTTTTTTTAATAGATGTTTATTTACAGAGGAGACTTAACAATCAGAGTCCTTGCTCCTGTGATACTCTTTAAGTACTTGCTCTAGTATTTTTAGGATCGATAGCTAAATTTGAAAATTTAAATCGCGCTACTAAATTCTCTAATACCTACCTATTATTTTTATTATCAAAGTAATGGAAAAGTTGAAGATGCAATTTATATTAATAGGTAGAATAGGCACTATGAAATGAAATTATTTCACATTTAATTTACCAAAATATATGTATGTGTATTCTTTTTCAGATTAAAATGCAAACACATACCAGCGTTTTTTTGGCCAAAGCGACTGAAAATTGGTGCGAAGGCTAAGAAAGGTATGGTAATAAGCAAAAGGAATTTATTTTTTACTATTCATTTTGTTAAACTAGAATTCAATTTCTCATCCAATATATTATTCAATTATAAAACGTTTTGTTTTTCTAGTAGCATTTTCCTAGAATTTTAATTTGTAAACTGAGAGGATTTTCTGCTCGCCACTAGGTATTATTATGTTCCAACTAGCGGGTTACACCCGCCGCTTCGCCAGCCCATCAAACACACACAACGCACACGCACACCCACCCACACACACACACACACACCACACCACACCACACCACACACACACACCACACCACACACACACCACACACGCACACACCACACACACCCACACACAAACACACCACACACAAACACACCACACCACACACACAAAGCACACATACACACACACCACACACACACACACACACACACACACACACACACACAAACACACACCACACACACACACACCACACACACACACACACACACACACACACCACACACACACACACACACACACACACACCACACACACACACCACACCAACACACACACACACCACACCACACACACACCACACCACACACACACACACACAAAATGTCATTTAGGTTTGAAAAAAAACCTGAATATTTTTTGTCGCCCATCTATTTTCTGGTCTTCCCCGGCGTAGCTCAAGAATGGCTCATCAGAATTTCGCGATCAATATGTCAAATGAAAGCCTAAACCCTTGCCTAAAACTTTCTCGCTCTGAGTTGATAGGTGGTCACTTCAAATTTCGAGAAAAAATGTCATTTAGGTCAAAAAACGTGAATATTTTACATGTTACCCATCCATTTTTTTACCTTACCCGGCGTAGCTCAAGAACGGCTCATCAGAAATTCGCGATCGATATGTCAATTGAAAGCTCGAACCCTTGCCTAAAACTTTCTCGCTTTGAGTTGATAGGTCGTCGCGACAAATTTCGAGAAAAAATGTCATTTATGTCAAAAAACGTGAATTTTTTTTGCGTCACCCATCCATTTTTATCCTTACTCATTGTAGCTTAACCTTAGGGAGATATAATCTAGCCTAGAAGAATTTCCTGATCCAAAGGGACCTATGTGCAAAATTTCAGGTTTCTCGGTCAAACGGTGTGGATTTGTATAAAGAACATACATACAGACAGCTTTCTTTTATAGATATAGATGAGTTGTTTTCAAGTTGTTAGTAATTCTGCGGTCTTTACCCCAATTTGAAATTTCTGATGGTTTATATTTCAGACCCACATGTTCGCATCTATGGACGCAAAGAGGACGTTAAATATGCCAAGGAAAAAATCATGGCAGTTCTTGACTCACGGGTAAGGAGGCTTTGATGAGGATCAGTTTTGTGATTGTTGCTCGATAAAAAGTGCCATTCTTGTTTCCTTATATCTTTGTTCACTCTCATGGGCACTTACATCCTCAAATAAGAAACCCACAAAATTTATTTATGTACTTTTGTTGAAATTCATTTATTTTTTAAATCGCAATTAAATAGTAAAAAAAGTCTGACCAATACCCACATTATCTCAGAATATCCACACTTCGTCTTTATTCATGTTCAAAAATACTACATTAATTTTCTTATTTTTTACTTTTATTTGATTGACACTGTGTGTTGATTATTTGATTGACATTGACACTGTGTGTCCTTCCACTCCAAAGGGATCTCGCATCACCATGAAACTGGATGTGAGCTACACAGACCATTCCCACATCATCGGACGAGGAGGTCTCACCATCAAGAAGGTGATGGAGGAGACAGGGTGCCATGTCCACTTCCCTGACTCTAACCGCAGTGTGAACGCGGAGAAAAGCAACCAAGTGAGCGTGGCAGGATCCCTGCTAGGGCTGGAGAGAGCTCGCTACCGCATCAGAGTGAGTAGGACGGTAGTCCCATGATACCAACAGTTAACATTACGAATATGTATTCAGAAGAGACTGAGGTCCCCTACAAACAATGTACGGGTTGCTGAGGTTTTCTCTCAAGATTACAAAATATTACATTTTTGACTTGTAAAATATAATACCCCCCCTTTTATTTCTTTAGCACCTTTATTATAGATTCACAGGAATAAAGTAATAACATTCTGAACATTGTTATCAGGTTAATTCTGGACAACACGAAAAAAAGGTTAGTAATTAAAGTTTGGATATATTATCCTTCTAACAAAATATTCAATATTTGGTTAAAGTGCCTAACGGGGGAAAAATAGGTAGGTATTTCTGATGAACTAAAAATGAAATTGCAGGTTCCTATCTATATGATTTTCTAAACATGTACGATACATTTCCACTTTTCGCTATAGGTATCTGGGCTACTGTACTTCTCATCATTGTAGTCAAGAGATAGCTAGAAGTCGAAATATATTATATCTTTTTTTTTTTTTTACAAATAAAATATTTCTTCCAATTTTTCTTCCAATATTTATGAAATAGGTACTTTCAGAAGAGTAGTTTGTTCTAAAGGCAACAGATACCAACCTGTTTAGACGCTAAAAACAATTAAGTATATAACAAACTCACATACCTGTGTAAAACTCTTAAGTTATGCTTGGATTTTATCAAACACAGGAGCTGACACCACTGATCTTCGGCTTCGAGTATCCTCTCATGGGTTCCACTCCTAGTGCCAACTCCCCATTCGTCCAGATTATTCAGGACTCTTTCAACGTGCAAGTGATGTTCCGTAATCGCCCCAAGCTGCAGCCCACTCTGGTTATGGTGAAAGGCTGTGAGAAAGACGTTGAAAGAGTCAAGGAAGCCACCACGAAGCTGATTGAACACATGTGTGGTGGATTGGCGGTAATTATTAGAACTCTCTTGAATTCTACGTTTTAATATTTTTTTTATATTTTTTTTTTTTTTATATTGTATAGACGTATAGTATAGTAGTGCTTTATTTAGACTGTCAGCTCGAAACAGGGAGTCCCATAATATTAAATCTTAACTTGTGAAATTTCAATGTGAGAAAAGTCACCAAATCCTTACGTATTGGAAAGTTTCTCTACAGTAAAAACAGAAAACTTGGCACCAAAATGGTGTCTAAACTTCTTATGTATGGACCATAAAGTTTAAAAAAATAGAAATAACCTATTTTACACAAAAAACCGCCAATCATGGACACGTAGATTGTTCACATTGTTTACATTTGGCAAACAAATTTCAGAGTCAAACACCTGTAATCATGATGATGGAGATTTCGCCCCAACACCACCCTGTCATGGAGGGGCCTAACGCAATGAACTTGAGGACCATAATGGCACACACAGGAGCCCAAATTGTTTTTCCAGAGGCCAATGACCCTATAATTCCCGTCCTGAAGAAGAGCAGTGTAACTGTTTCGGGAAATATCGACAGTGTTTATTTGGCGAGACAGATGCTTGTGGTAAGTCCTTCTATATGAGTGGATATCTTTAAAATAGCAGTGATTCCAAAGACAATGTGTGAAATCTACTGCAGGGAAAGTTTATAATAATAATAATATCGCCTTATTTATACTGCCCGATTAGGACTATTAAGTCCCATTATTACAGCAGCACATTTTTTAAAGAAACTAACGGTATTGGAAAGTAAATATTAACAGTACTAACACATTACCTAGTGGCCATGATTTCGTCAGAAACGTACAATAATAAAAACGTGACCTGTGGAAAAACAAGGATTTGGCCATAACTACTTAACGAAGAAACCCAACTTTTTTAACTAACTAACCCACTTTAACAAACTTTTTTAGTCATGCTAGATGGGTATTGTGACATATCAAATCCGACGCTTTTGAGAGCCTGATTACAAATTTGACATTTTTTGCTATCTGTTACCGTTGAGTCACCAGTGGCGGAATTCGACTTCTTTTCGGGGGATTAGGAAAGTCGTGTCGTGTCACACCACTTTATTTTATTGAAAATATTTCATCTTTAACAAACTTTTTTAGTCATGCTAGATGGGTATTGTGACACATCAAATCCAACGCTTTTGAGAGCCTGATTACAAATTTGACATTTTTGCTATCTGTTACCGTTGAGTCACCAGTGGCGGAATTCGACTTCTTTTCGGGGGATTAGGAAAGTCGTGTCGTGTCACACCTCTTTATTTTATTGAAAATATTTCATCATAATGCAAAGTGGAGCTAACATGTAATAACTTTCTCTTTCAGGGATCATTACCGATCTCTGTCATTTTTGAAATGGACCCCGAGTCTGGGAGACTAAACCCAAATGATCTTAACGAACTCATGAATGTTCTGGACGTACACATTATGGTCAAGAAGAAAACTAACCAAAACATTTGCTCCATTATGATCCGCGGATATGAGAGAAACGGAAGTAAGTTTTCTGGTTGATTTTACGTGATGCAATTTTATTTCGGCAAACTTAACATCTCTCATCAAATTCAAGCGGGGAGGAAATCTAAAAACCTCCCCGCTTAACTCTGTAAAGTCAAGCCTTATTTATATCATAAAAAATCAATGGGAGGTTATTTTTTACATTTCCACTAAGTGTTTCATACGTGATTCAATATCCCTCAACAAACCAAGTCAAATAACAAATCTCATTCTGATCAATTTTCTCAACTTTTGTGACACATTCCAGCAAACATTTACAAAGCTCAACGAGCAATTTTCGGCAGCAATGAACAGCCAGTGATTGCGTCCATACCCAGCACATACCACATCGGAGCAGAAGTGGCTTCTTTCCTCAGCATCATTCACATGACGAACACTATGATGAATAACAACAATATGTTCAACAAAAACAACAACATGCCCTCTCTTATGAATCCAATGCAGAACCACCAGCATCAAGTCCACAGCAGTTCAGAGGTTCCCATGAGCATGACGCAAACCTTGTCTCATCTGCTGGAGGCAGCTCAGTCCCAACTGAACGCTCAGCAAATGATGCAGATCCCTCTCCTCCAGAATGATGGGTCCTTCCTGCCAATGCCGCAGACATCTGTGTCTCCTTTCAGCGATATGCGAGATTCTTGTAAGTTTAAAGTTTCCATTTCATGTGTATCGAAGCAGGTATAACATCGGAGAAAACAATTAGGCTCTAAGATTTTGTCTTTACTACATTACCCATTTCTTTAGTTAGCTAATATTGTACTTTTAAAATGCAAGTTTTTTGTTCAAACTTAGTTTGAATAGAGCTATTTTTAAGATTTTTTTTCGCAATTGAAAAGACTTTCAAATAGCCTGACTGACTGTACTACAATTTTGAAGTAGGTAAGTTATAATAACAATGGGTGTTTTATCATAGTAATAATTACCAATGAAATATTTGTTTCAGTGTACTCTTCAATCAACAGCATCAACTGTAATTCCCTCGTGAGTCCAAACCAGAGTCCCCGGAACTCTTCACCTGTCTTCCATGGTTCTGATTCCGCGCTAGGTAAGTTATCTGAAGTCTACGTTGTCTAGAGCTGTACATGAGTTTTAACATTATTAATAGATCCTTAACATCCTTGAAAACATTCTCGTATCGCCAATTTGGTCCTCTATAGAAATTCTACTTGCAAATTCTTCCTATATTTTCAGATAATTGGGATACTTCATCTAACCGTCAGTTCTACCAGTATGATTACAATCAGATGAGAATGCAAGCCGCAAATGGTGAGGTCCAAACTTTTTTGTTTTCGTGTGAAATACTAAATAAATTTAGTATTTTTACCGAAAGAAAAGAAAAAAAATTGCAGACTAAAAATCTAGCAAGAAAACTTTTAACACTAAGGAGACAAGAATCAGAAAATTGAGCTATCTAACAGTCCACAGAATGGTCAGTTAAAAAAAAAAATCATTTTTCTGGACATCATGAGCAACTTTTGGTTTTGTGTCTATATTTGATGAAATTTTGTATGTGTATGGAACTTTTACTATACGATGAGAATCATTCACGAGGAGGTATTGTGTCCATAATTGGGATTGTATTATTTTGAAATAGTAAAAAGAAAAAAATCTTACCATGACTGGGACTGAATTGTTCACGTTATAAACAAGTCTCACGAAGAATAATATTGTATTTTTACAGCTAAACAAGGATTGGCTTCGAACAATCAACTTCGAGTACCCAACAGTACATGGGCCGGCTATGGGTTCAGTGATTCCAGTCCCTCAGGTGCTCTGAAAGATTTCAAGACTCGTGAACGTTTGTCTAAGGTAAGCTCTCTTGTTTAAAAAATGAGTTTGAACTGTGGCGGTTAAGATATATTATATAACTTGAAGGTAACTTATTTTTTAACTTGAAACTACATTGACTACGTTTCAATATTGGGCTGTCATGATGAGCATCTGCTTGTTGTCAAAAAAATTCACATTGAAATCAAAAGCCTCGTTCCTAAATAAATAGATATCAAGAAATCCGCTCTAATTACTTTTAAATGTCAATTGTTTGTATTTCAGCTGTATGATAGCTGCTACTTTGGAAGCAGAGGCATGGTGAACTCGGCATCAGTCTATGGCAGCACTGAAGACCTAGGAGCCATAGGCGGTGCCTGCAGTGATAGTGCCATCGAATCTCCTACCTTCGGTCTCAGCTCCAGCAACTATCTGGAAGGAATGTCGTCTGCATCTATGAACAACCTAAGCGGCCAGTACTCTGATATATCTAGTCTCCTTGTATCCTTGTCCCTTGAGAAGTACGATAGGGCATTCAAGAGTCACGAAATCGACCTAAACTCATTCAAGACACTTTCAGAGGATGATCTCAAAGAAATCGGTGTTGGAGCTCTTGGTGCTAGACGCAAATTACTAGTCGCTATTGCAGGTAAGCTACCTATCTGTTTGTCTTATTATTAAATTTAATTTTTACCAAATTTTAACTACATAATTACCTTTTCAGCAATTCTCGTTTTTTATTAAATTCCAAGTTGACAGTATACGTCATTTGCTATATCAATAAAATTAAGGTACAAAAAACACTTTCTAGTTTCTGACTCCAATAACGGCATAAACTTTTGTATTCTTTAACCAAGTATTCTTTTTTGAGTTGGCTGATTTTTTTTTTTTTTTTTTTTTTTTTAAGTGGGGTTTAACGTCGCTTTTAACTGCCATGGTCATATCACGACGGGAGCTGATTTTTTGTTGTCTTTGATTTTAGGATTATAATAACTTTCAAATAATAGAATGAATTTCTTTCCTAAAAATATTTTTTGTATGGCAATTTGTGTTTCAGAACTCAACAGAGATTCAAGTCCATTCAAATGGGATGCAGCTGTTGGTGCCGAAAGGAAGAACACTGCCAGAGGCAGTGTCAACTTCTCGTAACATTTCATGCAACAAGGACCACACTGTCGATAAACGTTACATCTTCCACGACACGAACTACCGACACTAAAATTGAATTTTCTCACTAAAGAGTATAAACTGTACATTGTTAGTATTAAGTTAAGTGGTCAGACTCTCTAAATCACAAACTACTCTAGGTATAGCAGAAAATATTCAGAGTTGGTAATTATTTTCACAGATGTAAGGAAAGGTAAGTATGGCATGCTTCATATTATTACTATTATTTTTCAAAGAAAATTTCTTTATTATTCAATAAGTTATCTAATACTTAAGAGTTTATAATATTCTCAGCAAGTTAAAACTTCCAAGAATCAATACTTTAATAATTAATTATGTTTCTATCCATGAGACTGAGGTTCCTCAGCCTTCTGAGCTCTGAGCTCTCACCTCTATCAGCATAACTGTAAACATCATTCAGGACATTTGCTTCCTGAGCTATGAAAAGCATTTCTTCAATCTCCCCGACACCTGCGTCTGATGCATTGAATATTTTCTCTTATATTGAATGGACAGGTTTATTTCAACTATTTTTGACTCACAACGAAAAGGAGAAATCAGTTTTTAAACGACCACGTCTAAAGAACCTGTCCCTTTTAAAAATTATCTGTGAACTTCTTGTGAAAGTACTGAAGAGTCCAGGTATGACTTGGTTCCCATTACAAAAGTTGTTTGACATTCTATTAAATATTTACCATACACATTTAAATACTTTTTAGACAATATTGATCCTTGATATGATGATCTACATACATATTTTTTACTTGAAATATTGTTTCAAAATTAAAAACTTTGACGCAGTTTGATTTTCAAGGGAAAAATCAAAGGTCATTCAGTAATCTCCATTATTCTCTCTTCCAAGTAGGTAGGTAGGTACTCTTTCCATTTGTTCAACACAATCTTAAAAGATATTTAGAGATATTGTCTTTTTTGTGTTTTTGTGAAAGGTAGGTTAGTTAATGAAAATTGCCTCTAAGGCAAAGAAAAATATATTGTAATCTATATGTCTTTACGTTATACTTACTCCTTTCAAATCCTAGTATTATATACCTACATATCTAATTTGATTTGAATATTGTATTTAAGATCAAGTTTACAATTTATTATTATTTTGTTTTAATAATTGTAAACTAAATGATCGTGTGGAGTTTCTCTTATGAATAATTTCAGTTGTGATTGATTATCTTTACCATAGAAACATATACCTAATTCATTTTAAAAGCGCAATATATTATGTATTATAAATATAACATCCGACGAATTCAGCGTGTTTATATTTTTGTGTACTGTGAATGTTATACCAGGTTAAGATTAAAAATAATTTATGTTTTGTGTTAATGTTCCTAATATATTTTCAATGGAAAATAATTGTTAGGTTCTTTTTTTGTTCTGTTTTTTAGCTCACCAACTACCTAAATTGAAAGGTTTATTTAACAAAATGAACGTTCAAAATATTAATATCCATTTTCAAGTGGAAATTAAACAACATGGTATAATTGATATTTAAAATATTTTTTCTCAAGATTAATATAGAAAGTTACAATTTTTACTATTGATCAAAAAATCTTCATAATTACTGATGATATTAGATTGATAAAATACAATATACTTTTATCTAATAATAATAAAAAAGAATATTTCCTATAGTGTATAACAGTTTTTCCTTTCATTTTCAAGACTTCAGCTTAGGATAAAAAATTAAGAATATTCAATACTAATTTGAATGATAATGTTTCAGGTTTTATCGATTACATACATAAATCATAATTATGTGCAATTGTGCATTCTGAACTTGCATAGTAGTATTTTACCATTTATTAACAACTTTCTCGATAGTCCATACCTAACAAAAAACTTGGCCGATGTGTGAAGAACGCCTGATACAAGGAAAGGAACAATACCTACTATGTAAGCAACTTAGCAAGTATAGGTTATGGCTATCTGCAGTATTTACTCAACACAGAGAAGGAGATATTATCTTGGTATAAAACAGTTTTGTCCAATCTTAGCTTATACTTTGAATATATTACGAAAGTAGAGTTTACCAAATTAAAAAAAAAAAACACACACACACACAAACTGAGTAAGATTAGATGTGGGAAATATCTCAATCAACACGTCTTGGTACTTTCTCAAGAAAAAATGGTTAAAATTTTCACGAATTTCATTTTAATAATAAAATATGAAAATGTAGCATTATGAAAAATAAACAATATGGTGGCACAGGTGTTAATCTCCTATTTTGTATCAGCGGCGCTGACGCTGATACTGTCGCATGAAGAATAATATTTCCTTCAGCATTTTCAACACGCAAGAAAAATGAAAATATCTCAAAGTGGAAAATGGAACGGATTTATTTACATGTTTGTCTACCCTATGCTTGAATCTTTTTTATAAGATGGTTTTTTTTTTAAAAAATTGTTAATCCACTGTTGGTCAAATTGAATAATTATTTAATGTTTTTTTATTCTTAAAAATAAGTCAAGTAAAATACTCTAAAAAATGGTAAGCAAAAAAAACTTTTTAATCTCTTTGTGTAAAAGTAGAAAGGACTGGCAAACCAAGCAAACAGTAAGGTAGCGTTCAAAGGCCGATGACCTTTCACATTAGAGAGATTTTATATTCTACAACTGGAGAACTTTAGAACATTATTAAGAACTACCTGTAACATACTAAATTAATCAAAAAACTACATGGGCAAAATAACTTTTTATTCGGGTTTTGAAAGTGCGATCTTGAAATTCTTGATTATTCAGCTGCAACTTTGCGTTGAAAAAATGCGCGTAAACACGACAAATTTTATTAAATAATAATTTTTGTATTGAGAATAGAAATCACATTCTAAGAATAGACTCAAGAATAATCCTATTCATCACGTTGATCCTTTTTAACCTCGTTTAACGGTACGAGCACACACACACTCCACCAACGAAAGTTGGATAGAGACCATCGCTCCCCCAGCTGTAGCCAAGCTGGCTACAACAAAAACAACAACACACAATGGAACTTTTTGTGAATTATTTTGGATTATACTCAACACAGTAATTTTTTTCTCGCCATTTAATATCGCGATGGTCCTCAGAGTGAGAGAAATCTTATCTTATGTGGACATTCCTTCCACATGGGTTTCCTTTCCATGACAGAATAATTGATAGTAATTCACATTAAATAAATATTCATAGGTATGGTTTGAGTTGCAATTTCAAACTGGGAACATATAGATAGATACATAAATTCAAACTTGTTTTTGAATAAATTCTGGAGAGAAACCAAGTTTTCCAAAACAAGAACAAATTGTTAATACTGTAAATAACTACTGTAAATAAGAAAGAAGTTTGAGCATATAAATCTGATTAGCAAGTTAATAACTAATGTTATTAATTAAATGTTCTGCTTAGTGATTTAATGAGATTAACCTTTTGAAATTTTCATCACGAAGAATATGTACTTATTTAATCACGTATCTTACACTAACTTGTTACTATCAAAATTTCTCATGTTTTATTTATTTAGATATAATTTAAATCAAGTTTTATTTATCAAACACCTCGGCCGAGGTGTGAAGAACGCCTATACAAAGAAAGAGACAGCCCGGCAGAGTGTAAGGTTACGGAAAACATAGTTCCCATGCATTTCATGTACTTTCAGCCAGCGAAAAGTGCAACATGAGTTTCAAAAATTGCGATTTTTATTGCAGAAATGGACTCTACGTCGAAAAATAAATTGATTTGACTTTTTGTTTGACTTCCTAGGCCAACGGAAACCCTATTTTCGAGACCCCCCAACAATCGTGAAAGACATGAAAAGATTCATAATTTTTGTTTTTTTTTTTTTTTTTTTTTTTCTGTTTTTTTTTCTTCATACGGATCCTTTGAGACCCGACTTCGTGTCTTTAACTTGGCACTGAAGATGAAGTGAGGTGTCTAAAGTGATCAAGATATAATGGAGATGAGCCCGGACCAAAAATTTTTTCTAAATTATAAGCGGGCGGCCCATTTGGGCGGCCTCGGGTTTTGGGAGCCCAAATCGGGAATCGAAGGATTATACTAATCTTAAGTGGTATCAAATGAAAGATCTTGATGAGCAGATACCAAATTTATTGATTTTATTCCTTCATCCGGTCCACTGGGTGGCACCTGGTGGCCTTTTCATTTTCTTTGGCGGGTAGGTACCTTCGAATCCTTAGCTTAGTGGTCAGATCTTGGCCAGTATGTATTTTTCGAGATGACCTCGCTCTCTCACTGCAAAATTTTAATGTTTACCTTTCCAAGTATTTATTTAGTTAGTTCATTTTCCTTCCGTTTCTTTAGAAGATAACTTTGTTTATTGGTAGCATGCTCGACCTGCCACCCAGTCAGCATGGGTTCGAATCCTGGCGGGGACGAAATTTTTTAGCTCTATATTTTCGATTTGGGCTTAACGTTGTTTTGTTTTTCCGATCTTTATATTTGATCTTCATGACGACCCCATTACCCTCGCGAGGAAAATTTTAGTAGTTGCAGAATTGGCCGATGACCTGTGGCGGCATTGCGAGATTGATTTTGGACAATCATGGTTGGATGGAGATAAAATATGATGAATTAGCTCTCATAATGTCGATGCTACTCACTAAAAGTTGTGACAAAGTAGTGACTTTGGCCAAGTGGGTAGCATACTAGGCTTGCACGCACGATGACTTGGGTTCGATCCCCATCAGGGAAGTTTTTTTTCTCTGTCCATTATGTCCGGGGTACACTCATACCTCGTGAGGTATTGATAAGGGACGTCACCACCGAGTTCTCTCCCGCTCATGGTTTTATCAACACCAAATTGTCTCCCGTCGCGTCGCGCGTCGCTTGCATTTTTACCTGATTTTATACTTACATAGTTTAGGCCTAGCATAAAAACTATAATCGAAACACCTAGGAATCATTGATATAGACCTGAGGCATGGCCTTCTATGTATTTTTCCTAACCCTATGATAAACCCAAGGCATGGCCTTCTATATATTTACCTAACCCTACTACAAACCCGAGGCATTGTCTTCTATGTATTATCCCTAACCCTACTATATTCCTGAGGTATGGCCTTCTATGTATTTTACCTAACTCTACTATACACTGAAAGCATTGCTTTTCATTTGTTAGAGATTTTAAAGATTTCCTTATAAAAGGCCAATTCTTATATAAAAATGATAATTTTATAGTTTTCATTTTCTTAAATACCTAATGTAAAAAAGCATGGTCTTATTTCCGGGAGAGATACTCGTGGTGACCCCTGCAACAAGCCGGAGAGAATTCGGGTAAGAAAAGGTCAACGGGAGAGAACTCATTACCTCACCTTGATAAGGTGATTACAAATTCATTTCTTTGGCATTTGTAAATCCAGGTGTTTTATGTCCCTCATAGGAGGCTCCGAGGTCTATTTAGCATTGAAAGATAAACATAATCATGTGGAGTATAGAATCAAAAGGTCTTGCATTACAAATTTATATATTATTTACTCACTTTGGGGACTCAGGGGGCCAAATCTGTGATCAAAATACACCTTAGAAAAATTAAATACGTACTGCTAAACCTATATTTAAAAAAAAAGACAACTTGGTACATTCACATTTTCCCAGCTTATTTACTTTTGTTATTCATAATGTTTCAGTAGTGTATGAACCTATATTTTCGTACAAAAAGAACTGATATCCCCCCAAAAACACCACTTCATGGTTAAAAAAAGAAGAACGCCTCACTCAAAAGAATGATTATAATTAGCTAAAAATAAATGATATCAAATTGAGAACACCTTACCACCTCTCTTTCTATATCTCTGCACTCCTCTCGGAATTTATTCCTCTTATGTTTATCTTTCTTTATCCTTTCTAGGGGTCATCCCAAACTTGATTTCTCTTTAAATTTACTTGTTGCACGGCAATAAAAAAGGCGGTCGCGGTGTAATTTTCTCAATTCAAATCAATTAAGTTCAGAAAAATCATACTCCGACCGCCATTTTTTATTGCCGTGCAACAAGTAAATTTAAAGAGAAATCAAGTTTGGGATGACCCCTAGAAAGGATAAAGAAAGATAAACATAAGAGGAATAAATTCCGAGAGGAGTGCAGAGATATAGAAAGAGAGGTGGTAAGGTGTTCTCAATTTGATATCATTTATTTTTAGCTAATTATAATCATTCTTTTGAGTGAGGCGTTCTTCTTTTTTTAACCATGAAGTGGTGTTTTTGGGGGGATACAATGAACATAAATATTTCAATTTACAATTCCTAATAATAAACAAACCCCCATCAAGAGTAGTGATAATGTCTTTGGCATTTTCTTCCTGATGATAAATATATTTTCAAAATATGGAAAGCAGTTATGTTAGGAATCATTAGGAAGGCTGGGAAAGGGATGGGTATGCATGTATGGAAATACAAGCTAAAACCGTATACATATAATGGATATGATTGAAAGGATAGAAAAACTAAAACAGAGGGAAGCAGTTAGACAGGCATGCACCTTGCTAGAATAAAATATGTAAGGTAAATACCAGATGATCCTGCAGTCCTTCCTGAAAGGATTCCAAAATTAACCAAGAGAGTTTTGGAAAATCAATTTTCAACCCTATTCGACACTTGCGGAAATCTTTTGTTTACAACCGATCATTTGCGACAATGAAAAAAGGTTTCAAACCATACATTTGCGACAAAATATTGCAGGTATATATTTCAATGTTTCATACAGTGTGAATCAAATTTTAGTTCGTACTGGTAGGTGTATGTTATACCTTTGATTTTGTTTGATTGGAAATTGATACGTAAGTGAATTTTTGTTAGAGGAATTTTGTAGTTAGGTAGGGTTAGGTAAAGTTAACAAGGTGAGATTGCACGGTAGATCACTATTTGTGTACCTACTTGAACATAGCAAAAGAAAGGAAGAAAAATGAAAGTGTAGAAAACGAAAAGAAATATAGGGGGAACAGTTTCAAAAAAGAAGAAAAAAAATGAAGGTAGAAGAAGACAAATCTGAGATTGACAATGACCTAGAAACTATTGATAAGACCAAAATCTGTAAAAAAAAAATTAAAAAAATATATAAAACACCTTTCAAAAGCTCTCATAATTAACTATTACTATTACTATGCTTTTATTACCAGCCTCCGTGGCGTAACGGTTGTGACTACTGCCCGTAGTCCAGAGATCCTTAGTTCGATTCCCGGTTGGAGCAGACTTTTCGCACAGAAAATTCTGTCCCCTCCGAACATGTGAGGCTGGCGATTCCGGCCCCACCCAGGCTGGGTGAGGTTAATGTGGGAAGCTGGTACGATTCCCAGCGAATGGAGGGTGAAACCCCCGTCCTGTCTACTTCAAGTCAGGATGTTAAAACCAAATAGAATCAATGGACATGAAAGGAGCCTAGACATTGGATCTGGGCGTCCATATAATCCTCTCACCACCGTGATTTAGGTATCTATACCTATCTAACAGACACGAAATTATTATTATTACTATTATTTGCAAGATAGAGATACCCCATTTGATAAGAGCTGACTACCTTCGTGGTTAGGATTCAAACCACTATCCTGTGTGTCTATAAACTTTGCATATTGTCATACAGGTGGCTAAAGACACAAAGTACAATTTTGGTGTATTATTTGTACATAAAAAGCACATATTGCCATTACAAAGTTCGTTTTTAATATTGTATAATGTGTTCGCATTTACCCCCGTCCGGCGGGGGTAAATGCGAACAGGCGGGGGTAAATAAGAACACCACTAAACAGATACTACAGTATGCACAAAACTATTTATAATGCACCATTAGAATGCTTAATAAGTCTATATACCAAAAAAATCACAAGACATGGATTTTACAAAAGCTACTCAGGGTTACAGATATGTTTATAAAATGTAGCTCAAAATCGTTCGTAATTACCCCCCTTGACCCTATATGGGCAGTCAAAGAGACGCAAAATTAAATATAAAGACTAAATATGCAAGAAAAGCTTTGATTTTTAATTAAACTAAAAAGTTATGGTTTTTTAACTAATATTGTCGCATGGACCACCCTGTAGATATTTTCTTAAACTATCATGTATGTACTCTAAGTTGTATAAAATTCAACAAACACTTCGAATCATGTGGGAAAAACAAGTAAAAAACACGAATTTGAAGCCATTTTCAATTTGGTGTCCACACTGAATGATTTTAAAACTTGAAATAAAAAGTAGGTAGGTGTAGACAAAAAATTGAGCATGCCTTTTTGAATTCATTTTTTTTCTTTCAGATTTGGACTCCTCGTTGAATTTTAGACAGTTTCGACTACCCATATGATGGTTTAAGAAAATATCTACAGGGTGGTCCATGCGACAATATTAGTTAAAACACCATACTTTTTAGTTTAATTAAAAATCAAAGTTTTTCTTGCATATTTAGTCTTTATATTTAATTTTGCGTCTCTTTGACTGCCCATATACAGCGTGTTACAAAAAAATTATGTCTCACCCTGTACAACACTTTAGTTTTGTTTTTCGATATGACTAACGAAAAATATGTAAAATTAGACGAGAATTATTAATCCTAAATAAAAAATTAAAAAAACTCGGTTTTAAAAAAAATCAAGTCATTATTTCACTTGTGAACCACCCTGTATAAAAAATTTTGATGCCAATTGAAAGTGCGTGTATTCATTACACAAACACTTTCTATTCTTGTTATAGAAAAAATTAAATGAACTTGAGTTATTGGAGGTTTAGAAAAAAAATTGGTCGAAAAAAACCCACCCTGTATGTAAAATTTTTGTTTAAAAAAGTACTCAGGCACCATTTAGAAGTAAAATTATCAAATAAAATTCAGGTCGATCCATTTAAAAATCGAAAGTTGACACCTCAATTTCTGACTTTTGAACCACCCTGTATAAAAAAAATTCCATAACTGAAACCGCATAATTAGCACATGTACCCTAGATTTTTCTATTTTTCAAAAACTCTTTCAGGGGCCGAGTAATTTGAGGTGTCCAAGTTTGGTGGGACACCCTGTATAGTAGGGTTAGGGATAATACATAGAAGGCCATGCCTCAAGAATATAGTAGGGTTAGGTAAAATACATAGAAGGCCATGCCTCAAGAATATAGTAGGGTTAGGTAAAATACATAGAAGGCCATGCCTCAAGAATATAGTATAGTGCTGACATTACTGTTAGAATTAAATATAATATATACTGTGTGTCTCCGAATCATAAAATCCGTGTTTTCTTCTTTTTACCTAATTCAAAATCGGTGGAGTAGATATAATAAAAAAAGGGGTAGTTCGTATGAGACACTTTGAGCCCGTCCCTCTTTCGGTGGAGTTTTCGGTGGAGTTCGATGCTGCCCAAAGAAACAATTATAACACTAATGAGAAACAATACTCTCCATTGAAGTCTACAAATTTTTATTGCATCCTTCCATCTTTAGATCTGAGGGTTCATTATTGTTCTTCTTTGATTGATGGGTTGCCAAGGTACAATAGTGGTAGTATTAGATACCAGATAAAACTGAATTCTTTTTCTACCGGTATTTTTTTCTTCTTATTTCAAAAATCAAGTAGGAAATATATTTATTATCATTTAAGAGAGGTACTTAAATTTTTATCACCAATTTTTTTTTTTGATGCGGGTTAGGGTTAGCGCAGGGTTAGGCCGGGTCGCTGTGCGACCCGGTCTAACCCTGCGCTAATTTCAACCTAACCTAAGCCCCTCACCCAAGCTATCCTAGCCGGCTAACGAAACACAACATTTATTAGGTACACTTTTTTTTTATCAAACCATCAACATTTTATTTGGAAAGGCCATCAATATTTTAGTCGACCGGGTATTTATTTAGAAATGCCGAAATGAACAAAGGAGTTAACCTGTTCCTTTGTCTGTCTGATATTGTCGCAAACGTTAGGTACAGTGAATACCTTTTTCTGTTGTCGCAAATGTCGGATTTTTTAAGGTAAATTGTCGCAAGTGATCGGTAGCCATTTTCAAATATCTAAAAAAATTGGTGATAAAAATTTAAGAACCTCTCTTAAATGATAATAAATATATTTCCTACTTGATTTTTGAAATAAGAAGAAAAAAATACCGGTAGAAAAAGAATTCAGTTTTATCTGGTATCTAATACTACCACTATTGTACCTTGGCAACCCATCAATCAAAGAAGAACAATAATGAACCCTCAGATCTAAAGATGGAAGGATGCAATAAAAATTTGTAGACTTCAATGGAGAGTATTGTTTCTCATTAGTGTTATAATTGTTTCTTTGGGCAGCATCGAACTCCACCGAAAACTCCACCGAAAGAGGGACGGGCTCAAAGTGTCTCATACGAACTACCCCTTTTTTTATTATATCTACTCCACCGATTTTGAATTAGGTAAAAAGAAGAAAACACGGATTTTATGATTCGGAGACACACAGTATATATTATATTTAATTCTAACAGTAATGTCAGCACTATACTATATTCTTGAGCCATGGCCTTCTATGTATTTTACCTAACCCTACTATATTCTTGAGGCATGGCCTTCTATGTATTTTACCTAACCCTACTATATTCTTGAGGCATGGCCTTCTATGTATTATCCCTAACCCTACTATACAGGGTGTCCCACCAAACTTGGACACCTAAAATTACTCGGCCCCTGAAAGAGTTTTTGAAAAATAGAAAAATCTAGGGTACATGTGCTAATTATGCGGTTTCAGTTATGGAATTTTTTTTATACAGGGTGGTTCAAAAGTCAGAAATTGAGGTGTCAACTTTCGATTTTTAAATGGATCGACCTGAATTTTATTTAATAATTTTACTTCTAAATGGTGCCTGAGTACTTTTTTAAACAAAAATTTTACATACAGGGTGGTTTTTTTTCGACCAATTTTTTTTCTAAACCTCCAATAACTCAAGTTCATTTAATTTTTTCGATAACAAGAATAGAAAGTGTTTGTGTAATGAATACACGCACTTTCAATTGGCATCAAAATTTTTTATACAGGGTGGTTCACAAGTGAAATAATGACTTGATTTTTTTTAAAACCGAGTTTTTTTAATTTTTTATTTAGGATTAATAATTCTCGTCTAATTTTACATATTTTTCGTTAGTCATATCGAAAAACAAAACTAAAGTGTTGTACAGGGTGAGACATAATTTTTTTGTAACACGCTGTATATGGGCAGTCAAAGAGACGCAAAATTAAATATAAAGACTAAATATGCAAGAAAAACTTTGATTTTTAATTAAACTAAAAAGTATGGTGTTTTAACTAATATTGTCGCATGGACCACCCTGTAGATATTTTCTTAAACCATCATATGGGTAGTCGAAACTGTCTAAAATTCAACGAGGAGTCCAAATCTGAAAGAAAAAAAATGAATTCAAAAAGGCATGCTCAATTTTGTGTCTACACCTACCTACTTTTTATTTCAAGTTTTAAAATCATTCAGTGTGGACACCAAATTGAAAATGGCTTCAAATTCGTGTTTTTTACTTGTTTTTCCCACATGATTCGAAGTGTTTGTTGAATTTTATACAACTTAGAGTACATACATGATAGTTTAAGAAAATATCTACAGGGTGGTCCATGCGACAATATTAGTTAAAAAACCATAACTTTTTAGTTTAATTAAAAATCAAAGCTTTTCTTGCATATTTAGTCTTTATATTTAATTTTGCGTCTCTTTGACTGCCCATATAGGTACAGGGTGTTACAAAAAAACTATGTCTCACCCTGTACAACACTTTAGTTTTAAAATAAAACAAGAATTTTTCGATATGACTAACGAAAAATATGTAAAATTAGACGAGAATTATTAATCCTAAATAAAAAATTAAAAAAACTCGGTTTTAAAAAAAATCAAGTCATTATTTCACTTGTGAACCACCCTGTATAAAATTTTTTGATGCCAATTGAAAGTGCGTGTATTCATTACACAAACACTTTCTATTCTTGTTATCGAAAAAATTAAATGAACTTGAGTTATTGGAGGTTTAGAAAAAAAATTGGTCGAAAAAAAACCACCCTGTATGTAAAATGTTTGTTTAAAAAAGTACTCAGGCACCATTTAGAAGTAAAATTATCAAATAAAATTCAGGTCGATCCATTTAAAATCGAAAGTTGACACCTCAATTTCTGACTTTTGAACCACCCTGTATAAAAAAAATTCCATAACTGAAACCGCATAATTAGCACACGTACCCTAGATTTTTCTATTTTTCAAAAACTCTTTCAGGGGCCGAGTAATTTGAGGTGTCCAAGTTTGGTGGGACACCCTGTATTCTTGAGGCATGGCCTTCTATGTATTTTACCTAACCCTACTATATTCTTGAGGCATGGGATTCTATGTATTTTACCTAACCCTACTATATTCTTGAGGCATGGCCTTCTATGTATTATCCCTAACCCTACTATATTCTTGAGGCATGGCCTTCTATGTATTTTACCTAACCCTACTATATTCTTGAGGCATGGCCTTCTTAGTATTTATTAAAGTATACAGGGTGGTCCAAAAAGTTTGCACCAAAATGATAGGGTAAATAAAAGAGACCATTTCCAACAAAAATATTCCCGGACATTTTCCTTTATTTTTTGTCGTTTTCAAAATGGCGGCCAAAACGTGTGTTTTCAAATTTCCAACTTTGGTTTGGCTTTTGATTTTTTTAATTTTTTCTGTACTACCTAGAAAAAAACCGATTGCATTTTTGAATTGAGAATAAAATTTCAATTAAAATAAATTAAATTAACCCGGTCAATGTTTTAATGATGATGCTCATTTAGGCTGTCAAGGTTCTGAACGCACATATTTGAAAAACACAAGTTTTGGCCGCCATTTTGAAAACGACAAAAAATAAAGGAAAATGTCCGGGAATATTTTTGTTGGAAATGGTCTCTTTCATTACCCCTATCATTTTGGTGCAAACTTTCTGGACCACCCTGTATAAGCTCCAATCTATGCATGAGAATGAATGAACTAAAGTAAAAAAAAACCTTAAACGGGGTGTAGAAAAATACAAATCGGTGGAGTTCGTATTGCAACCTTTTTTGAAATCGGTGAAGTGCGACATGCGAAAATGTTCATTTAGGTGGAGTTCGAGTATGCAAAGGTCAATTAGGTGGAGTTCGTAATCGCCCGTTTCTTTCACTATGATTTACAGAAAAAAATGTAATTTTATTCTGCTGAAAGATGCTATTACTCGTACTTCCAAGAAACCAAGAATATCTAAGACATATTAAAAATATCGGAAATATTGTGTTCGTTTTTGCAACAACAACAAAAATATAATATATTTTATGTTGTTACAAAAACGAACACAATATTTCCGATTTCTAATATTAGAAATTTATCTGAAGTAATCATAACTTTCTGTTATTTCATATTTCTATTCCTTACAACGGCAACGCGCAAATTTCAGAAACTGGAAAACGGATTTCAAGGCAATTTTGTGCAGCTATAGATGTATTTTGTAAATGGTCCCATTTTGAATTCACCGACTTTAAACCAGCGAATCTTGCGCCTAACCTCTAACTTTTTAATTTAACGCTTATATCTCGTGAACCGTACATCCGATTTAATGAATTTTTGTTTGTTAATGGGATTTAGCGTTTTGCATAGTGTATTTGTAATTTTCATTGAATAAATTAGGTTGACAATATTTCAGAAAAAAATCACAAAATTGTGTAAAAATTCTTCAACTTGCCGATACAGATTGTTTTTGTAAAATCTAGAAAAATGAAATTTGTAGAGGGTTAAGAATTTTTGGTGATACAAGTGATTAAGTAAAACTGTCAGAATATGGCGTTAATTAAGAGTCGATAATTTTTGCCAAATGTATACAATGTGAACCATTCACGAGAAAGTATTGTGTCCATATGTAGCAGTGTATTTATAATTATTTTTCTTAGAAAATTAAATCAGACAAACATTCTTGCACAGTCAACTGGATGTATACCATACTGTTAGGTGGAAAAAGTCTACTTGCCCACCTGGAAATCAACTGGAGATTTCCACCTTCCACCTGACCTCCACCTGGAAATCAACTGGAAATGAACTGGAAAGTAACCCAACTTTTAACTGGAAGTCAGTTGCCCAAAGTCAACTGGATTTGTTCCACTTATTTCCAGCTACTTGTAGCGCTCTCTAGTGGATGGGTAGTAACTCACTACCACAATGTTGACATACCTATTTACCTATACTGTACATTATACTACATAATAATCAAATGCTACGCTCTTGGTTTTGAGGTTGTGGGTTCGAATCCCATTATATGCATTTTTTTTTTTCAAATAATAATAGTAATAAAAATACTAGAAACAAATGTATATTAGGCATAAATTCAATTTCAGTTATTTAATTTAGAGGCCATACATTCAAATCTCATGAAGAATATTTTTTTTGTATAAAAATAAAGTAATAAATTTTAAATAGGTTTTTTTAACACGTACACACACACAATTTTGAGTATATTTTTTTTCATATATAAATTTGGAAAGAAAAAGAAAATAACTACTCTGTTTTAAACAACACAATTCAAATAAGACTCTTTAACATTATTATATTTTTATAATAAGAGTGTTTATTATTAAAAAAATTGTCCCAAAAGTGTAAAATGCACTATCAAATTTCCACCATGTCACAAGACCTTGTACCAATGTATCACAAGTATTTCTAAGTAGGTATAATCTCTATATATAAAACTCAAAGTTATGCATGTCTGGCTGACTATGTCCTCTTGGGGTTACAATACCAAACGGTACTCTCACTGAGAGTTCACCCCCCCTAAGCCAGCTTCAACATACTAGAAAATTATCAAAATTAAAATATCTAATACAATTTTCAAGTGCACTGGTAATCAAGTGGTTAATGCGCTAGTCAGATAATCAACCTAGCGTAGAGTTCCGTTGTTTCAATTTTTTCCTCATTATGGTTGTGACCACATAATAATAAGACTCTGAGGGTTAGGTGGTAGAAAATGCTTTGAGCATAACCTTTAACCTTACCTGGTGGTTACCTTCCAGTTAAAAGTTTTATTATTATTTTTATTGGGACACCGGCCATGAGAAAAAACCTTAATGGTGACAAAATGCCAGGTTTTAGCTAGTATAGAAATAAAATAATGATATCCAATTATAAAATATGCTCATAACATGTACATAATCACAATAAAATAATAATACTATGTAAATTAAAATATATTTCTTTTGAGAAACCAAAAATAACAAAGAAATAAACTAATAGCCAGCAGAAAATGAAGATGGGGCATGGAATACACCAGTTTTCATGAAATTGCAAAAGTTAAGCAATGTCTAACGGGGTTGAACATGGATTAGTGAATGTTATTATGTATTTGTAATCCTTCATGACAATTTATATACTGCTGTGGCTAATTAGAATTGCTGGGTTGTTTGCTTTGAGAATTATTACCAAAAAACATTGTTATACTTAAATTAAAACAAAATTGACTTGTTAAGACTAGTGAAATTATAAAACACAATAGTGTGGAACACTTTTTTTAAATAGATATAAAATTAACTCAAAATTTAAGGGCCTTCATAGTAATAAGGTGGTAGAGAGAGCACAATAGTTATTATTGTTATTATGAACAGTGCACAGTAAATTGGCCAATTAATTTTAAATCAAGTAATCAGGAAGCATGTCACAAAGTAAACATCATTTTTTAGTGTGGCAGAACCACCTATCAGTGAAATATTCATTTTATAATGAATATTTATATTTTATAAAGTATTGTACATCTAAATAAAATCCACAGAGTGAAAAATTTCACTATCTAGCACTATGCAGTCAGCTGTTTCTTTGCTTGAACCAGAACCTTTTTTTAGCCAACCTATGGTCAAGAGATCTTGAGCATAAAAAATTCTGTTTCCCTTAACACATGAGACTAGCATTCATGGTCCTGCTTTGGCTTGGCTAGGCTAGGTGAGATTAATATGGGTAGCTGGTATGATTCCAAGTGAACTGAAGGTGTTAATCCCACTGAAGGTCCAGGAACAGCAGAGTGCAGAAAGTTCATTAGGGTCCAAGTGGATGTCTCTAGAAATGGATGGTTATTGTCAGATGAAAAAGGTGATCCAGTTTTAACTGCTTCTTGTCCTCTCCTTTCCTTCTGTCACGATTTAGACAAACTTAAGAACTATTTTTTGAAACATCTCGAAAGCAAATTTGGAGTTCAGAAATGACAAAGTAAACACTTTCATAGTTATAAAAAAGATGTTCAAAACTAATTAAAATATTATTTGTATTTAAAATATGTTCAAATAAATGAAATACCTATTATTTAAGAGAATTATTAATTATTTAAAACAATTCACAATTTGTCACAAAAATATCACAATTTCTGAATTTCCTTCAACAAAGGACGAGTTTTATCTAAACACTTCCTTGAGTTATAAAAAAGATCAAAACTAATTAAAATGATATTTGTATTTAAAAATGTTCAAAACTAAATAAAATACCTAATATTTAAAAGAATTATTAATTATTTAAAACAATTTACAATCACCATATCACCAATATCACAATGATTCTGAAATTACGAAAGATCAAAGATGGCGTCTTCAACAAAGGACGCGTTTTATGTAAACTGGAAAAATATGGAACATTTCCAGCTGACTGGTCAACTGACTAAATTCTACTCATGTCCTAGCTGGAGAGAGTCGTTATATTTCCAGCTGACTGCCCAGGTGACTGAGTCTAGATGGATTTTTGTTGGAAATATCCAGGTGGCTGGTCAACTGATTTAATCCATGATGGAAAAATCCAGCTGTCGGGACAGTTGGAGGTCCAGTTGACTTTATACACCTGGATATTTCCACCTTAAATCCAGACTGGAAGTCACCTTCCGTGCTGTCTGGGAAGGGTTGAGGGATAAAATCTTCTACAATTCGGTGAATGCAAAGGCCATTATTTATTTTATGACAAATCCATAACATGGTTAGGTATATCATGCCAAAGTAATATTTATTGAATTTCCCTTTTTCATGCAGGTACCTACCTACTATAGTGCTGAAACATTTTATGAAATTGTAATAAAATTATTATTAGTTTTTCCCTTAACAAACATGTTTTCATAAATCATTGCGTAATAAATCTCATCCTGTTCCCTGCGAATCTGGATCATGTTTTATTGATATTGCTACAAGGCTACAACATTACAAAATGTTGGGTTATTGCTTGCATGAGAATCGTTTTCTGCACATCTTTTTTATAAGTATTATAAAATGTGCTACAAAATTTAGATACCTGATAAAATGCATCAGTGTGCAACTAGGTAACCTACTTTTGCACCAATTGAACCTAATACACTAGTAGATAAATATCTATTAATTACAATTCCCTACACAAGTACACAAATACTACCTACTCCATTTGTTAAGTCTAAGCCGCCTTGGTCTCTAGAAATCCCTGATGTGTGAAACTTTGCTGAAGTTGTTAATTCCAAGTATAATACTCATGTAGCATGTTACACTGATGGTTCAAAATCTGTAAACTTTACAAGTTATGCTTACAGTATTGAAAATACCATAAACTCGTACAAACTGAAAGATGTGAACTTGTCTTTCGTCATCTGAATTAATAATTGCTTTGCTTCTTTGTATTATTCACATTCAATATCTCCCATTCACTTTATAGTTGTCTCTGACTCTTTAAGCGCTTTGAGGAAATAATAATTATATCTAGTAATAAAAAATGCACTAATATAGAAAAAAAATAGTAAATTTTCAGCGGTCCTAATAGCTTTCCAGTCGTTCCCTCGTATTCTGGACAATGTACATGAATACATTTTCTACCATCAGATTCTTCAGTGAGTAGCAACATCCTCTCATCCGTACCATGTAGAACGAAAATATGGATATAGCGAATGTGGCTTATTACTCTGAGGGTGTGGGAGGTTAGACAGATCGCTTGGATGAGAAGAAGCCTCAATTACTAAGCCAACCTAAGGAATCAAATGGATGGTTATAATCTATTTGATTTTTTTATTTGCTTGAATATAATTTCTGTTGTAGTACAATACTTTATTAAAGTCAATCTCACATTTTCACACATAAGTATGTCAAAGATCACATAACTTATGGCCGTGTCGAGACTCGACTGCTGGGCCTCAGCTCGTGTAGACTAAATCTACAGGTAATGAATTTGGAGCTCTGTGATTGGTGGAAATTGATCACGTGACCCTAAATCTGCATGAGCTGTGACCCAGCAGTCGTGTCTTGACCCGGCCATTAAAGCTATGTCTTGAACTTATTATGTGCAATTATTGTACCTACAAAAAAGCTGCATATTTAGATAAGGTCTTATATTCACTTGTAATTTTCGTTATTTCCTTTACTTGGATTCTGGTATGAATAGTTAAATAGATATATAAGCACAGATTTCTATATAATGCAGGTATCTACTAACTTAGTTCTTGCGACTCCAAAGAAATTTTGTGGTTTTTCAATCAAATCTGATCCAGGCGAGTTTCAAACAGACATGGAAAGTAAGTTAATCCCTGAGTTTACACTTAAGGTTACACCTCATTGGAAGTATGTATTAAAAGAAAGCAAAATGTGTTGTAATGAAGGAATCAGTGGGTGTGAAGATGATTACGTTGAAAACATAATTTCAATTCACACTGGAAACTTTCTGCACTTCCCAAGCCGAATAAACAAACTCATCGCTGGAGTAAAAGAATTGGGAGAAACTGTTTTCAGCCCTTGTTTACACTCTCTGACAGTTTAAATTTATTTATGGAAATTGGACGATCACTGGTGTAGTTAAAAAGGGGCTTAACAGAAATTGCAACTAACCCTTTTTAATATTTTGTAATTTTCATAAATGACTTAACTTCATGGGTTGGGTAAATGCTTGAAACAAAGACCCCAACTAATTACATTTTTTATGAAATGGTGGCTGTTGGTCACTTGCAAAAATTAACTCTTCATAACCGAACGTTTTTTTTTTTTTTTTTTTTTTTTTTTTTTTTTTTTTTAATTGGGGTTTAACGTCGCTTTCAACTGCCATGGTCATATCACGACGGGGGTTTTACCCTCCATTCGCAGGAAACTCACAAACCTGCTACTCACATTGACCTCACCCAGCCTGAGTGGGGCCGGGAAAAGCCAGCGTCACGAGAATTAGAATTTGAATGGTCACCCATCCAAGTCTTAACCTCGCTGGATGTCGCTTAACTTCGGTGTTCTGAAGGGAACCGGTGTATTCAACATGCCATCGACGCTGGCTGTAACCGAACGTTTATTAGAAGAAAGGTTTTAACTGTGGCACTTGTGAAAAACCTTTAAAAGCATTATCATAAATCACTTATAAACAAAACATTCTGTTGCAGGAATAATTAAGCAAGACACAAGTGTTATATGGCTACTAAAGAGCCGCTACCGCTAGTTCCAAATTATCAATCCGAACTATCCAGGGACCCACTGTAATACACAATAAATTTAATCAAAATGCTTTCGTAAACCTTTGCACTTAATTTAAACTGAAGAAGAAGATGCTCCAAACTACTCTTATTTTAGTTAATACTTGAATTATTATTTTTTGTGAAGCTGAATCTTCACAAAATTTCGAGGTTATCACAGAATTACCATACATAGTACGTAAAGTACCAAAGTATAAGTTGGCACAACAGGACAAACACGGTTGGTGGCAAACACGTTGACAAATGCAAGAATCTCCGAAATTCCGGCTATTTCTTCAACAAAGCAAAAATAGGCTAATGGCAAAATAAATGTCCTAAATCTTGTATTTGACGAACTATAACCTCATCTACTCATAAAACATTGCTTGCTTTCAAGCTATAAACAGTGGAGCCTCCACTGTGGAGGATACCTTAACAAACTGTCTCGAATGTGAGGTATCGCACAGTTTCCAAGGCAATTCTGAAAAATCCTCTTGTTTATTTTTTTCGTTACAAAGAAAATGTTTTTCTATGCAAACGAAGGTCTGTGGGATGATGTTATCTAGAGGGGAACAGTGTTTCCTTAAAAAACACTCCCTTTATTTCCCTCAAGTCTTCGATCAGTTGGAAATAATTTTCTAAATTTCATCAATAAGTGAAATGTCAAAACTCAGAACTTTTCTCCCTGGTTCACATGCGAACGTCATGTTGGGTGTTTTTGATTCCATGAAAGCGCTGTCAGATGCTCTGAGGCTAACAGAATAGAAAGCAATCATTTTCTAGGCTCTGCCCAATCTATATTTATGTAGGTACATAATGTAAGTATATTGTGTGAATACTACAATAAATATCTTTGTTTGATATATGTAGAGAACATTATGAGCATAAGGTGATGCCCAAAAAGATCTTTTACTAATTGAGCCAGAAGCTGGGAAGTGGGCTTGACAAGAATGTGCGCATTTGTGCTGACCAGGGACAGAAAAGAATTTCTTATATATTTTGAAATAGTTGATACCTAATAATGGAGTATTTTCTAAAATGTAATGTAATTGATACTTCAAATTCATTATATATCCTTTAAAAGTAAGTACACCAGGTGTTTGTCTTACAAAAGGGTTAATTTTGATCATAGACTAATCTAATAATAAGTTGTGAGAACTTTCCAAGGATAGTTTCATTTTTCTTGCCTTTGATTAAGAATTTTGTGGAGAGAATATGAAATTACATTTTCTGCTCATAAAATTATGGAATTTATTAAAATTCAAAAGTCTCAGATGTCGAGAAAAGTAGTTTTCTCATCCTAGAGGCAATCCAATATTGCAGGCAAGAAGAGGAAGGTGATCGTAATACAAACGTCATATCTGTATGCCTCTCAGCCAGTGCCTTATAAAAAATGCATCACTTGAAACTGGGAGACTAAAAACCAGATCTGCGCTTCTCATGAAAACACACCGTTGGTGTTGTAAAGCTCGTTCCTGTTATAAAAAAATACCTATTGGACGGATAACTCCAGTGTTATGGAGTATACTTTTACGTATACAAAATTGTTAAATCTGGGTTGCTGTTTGATGAAGTCATAAGTTGGGTAGAAATTACATAATACGTAGGTACCATATAATTTTATTCAAGACGAAATTTCAGATCTGCAATCTTCATGAAATTTTTCAACAAAAAACAACTGTTCTGGTTAAAAATATAATATACACATACATTCATACATACGGATGGTTTAGAGTAGAGGAAATTTGAAATAACAAAATTCGAGAGAAAATAAGATTCAGAGCAAAAATTGCTCAATCAATTTGAGTACTTTGGCTTCTGGATTACGAATGATAGGGCTATTTCATCTGTAAAAATAATTAATTAAATGTATATTTCTCTAATAATACAAAAAAAATGCAAATACGAACACAAATATGTGACCAAGGTTGAAGGTAAATGAATTTTGAAACTTCCTGTGAGTAAAGTAAAAAAAAATTGCCTTAGAACGAAAGCGGGAAATGGTACACACAAATGTAAATATAAAACAAGTGCAAGTTGGATATTAGGCTGAAAACGTAGCATGTTGGAAAATAGCAACTTTATTGAACGAGCAATGCATCATTTATGAATAATTCAATAACCTTTTCTCCATATAGATGTCTAGATTTTACAGTGGCAGAATAGATCCATTTAGCTCTACGTGGAACTTGGGAATATAACAACTAGATTACTTAACTAGCTCAGACCCAGCAGATTGTCACCACAAACGATTTTGGCACGCATGACTAGTGTTGAATATTGAGTAGAAAAATCCTTTCTTATTTAATTCAAATAGGTACATAATTATATTATTATATAGATCAAAAAGGGAAACTCAATACAACATTTCAACAAAGGTGTCGCTTTTGTAAACTTTTGTACACACATTTAGATATTACTTTGATTTGCGATAATTTACTAGCAACTAAGCAAGTAAGCAGTTCCCACTCACCTGAATGTGTTATTGTGTTCATATAAAAATTATAAATACCTAAAACCTAAAAACCAATACCTAGACTATTTCTCACGAGAAATTAATATGAAAGCCTGGATTTCTTTAAGATTAAATTTGGTTGCTTTATGAAAGAAAGTTTCGTTCATAATATACCCTACCTAAAAGTAACAAAAGAATAGATAAGAAGATTGATGGATAGAGATAGGTATTCATTTGATTTGTTTAGTGGAAGAGATAATATTGTAATAACACGACAGCACATTAGCTATATGATGTCAGAACATTCGAATATTTTCCAAACACCTTCTTCTTGATTTATTTCTTAGTGAACATCATGTTGCGCTGGGTGAACCGGGCCTCGTTTTTCTTTCTCACTCTCATAATCCCCAAGACGTATTTCAAGTGCTAAATAACACACAACATACTCTGATTGGTTCATTTGAACCAAATATAGCAAAGATGTGTTGGAATCCCTGAAGCCAGTTTCTTCTAGAACCTGTTT
>JAMCCL010000257.1:0-48685 GCA_024516035.1 Bactericera cockerelli
CCTAGCGCCAAATTTTCGCTAAGGCAGTGCAACGCAAAAAACTTCGTCTGAACTCTAAAATTATCACATTCTTACAACTTTTCAAGCAAAACTGAACGTTATCTACTGAATTCAGTCGAATAGGTAGTTTAAAATTTTGAGAAACTTGCACTGAATTTTACTAAGATCTGTTTACTGAACATGTGATTTCAAGACAGCAGGCACACTATGGAGGATGTAACTTGTTTTATATGCGGGAACATTGTGCAAGAAGGAGCGGATAGAGGAATATTAAAGGAAAAGTCACTTTGAACGTTCATTGAGGCCAGCAGGAGGAGGAATGATGGGCATCACACGTGGTTACAGACTCAGAAATCTGTTATACTTCACGAGAAGTGTCGCAAAGGTGTCTACACGAAGGAGTCAAACATTGTAAAGGCCAAAAAAGAAGCACGAAACGGAAGCCGTGTGACAAGAGGCCGTGAGGAAATACCAAAATTCAACTTTAAGGAGCTCTGCTTCTACTGTGGAAAAGATGCCTCTGAAAGCTTCAAGGCTAGACAGAAAAAGCTTCCTCTTCATAGACGTGAAACAGTGCGTGAAATTCAGACACAAGAAATAATGCAAAAAATTAAAGGTTCTGCAATTGCCAGAGGAGGGGCGGTGGTATTGCGTAGGATGGCAACTAAATCAGACCTCGTAGCCGCTGAAGGCAAGTACGATTCTTGTCGTGGTATGTTCTTTAATTCACGCCCATCTATAGATCCTGATGCAGCTCAAGGTATATCTGGACGAGGGGAGTGAATTAATGTAGTAACTTGGGCTTTGAAACCGAAAGACCTAAGTTTCCCATTTACTGGGGTTTAACGAAGAAAAGGCCGCTGGTTCAATAACGATACTAAGAAAGGTGTAGCTATTAAAGAGTATTAAATTCACACGGAAAGATAAAAGGAAGAAATAAACTACTACTATGAAATGAGATTGGATGATCTTACCTTGAGTACTTGTACCAAGTACTTACGCCTTTAGAAGGGGATCAAAGGTGGTAGATCGAGGAAGGAGAGAAGACGTACCCTGACCACTGGTTGTTACAATCTGAACGAGGCATCGTTGTTCCCAATCTATCGTACCGAATCTCTGGCTTTCTTTGTAAGATCATATGATATGCCTATCATCTGATATCTAAGTGTTATCTCTAACAGTTAGGGGCGTAGAGATCGAGTGATATGCGCGGGGTAAGTTTGGAGGCAATTCAAACTGGAGTCACATGGCGTGAATAGGGAGAGTTCGCTCAAACTGGTCACTAGTGGGATTGATTTCACCTTCCGTATGGAGGTTCTAGGTACTAACGACTTCTTAGGAGTGAAGCACTGAATACCCCCCCATAGCATGGAACGTATCATTCTTAGGAGTGAAGCACTGAATACGACTAAAAAGTGGTTCACTCCTAAGAAGTCGTTAGTACCCAGAACCTCCATATATTTTCCACAGTAGAAGCAGAGCTCCTTGAAGTTAAATTTTGGTATTTCCTCACGGCCTCTTGTCACACGGCTTCCTTTTTTTTCTTCTTTTTCGGCCTTTACAGTGTTTGACTCCTTCGTGTAGACACCTTTGCGACACTTCTCGTGAAGTATAACAGATTTCTGAGTCTGTAACCACGTGTGATGCCCATCATTTCTCCTCCTGCTGTCCTCAATGAACATTCAAAGTGACTTTTCCTTTAATATTCCTCTATCCTTTAATATGTTGTAGTCACTGTAGCCGAGTGAGTTAGCGCGCTAGGCATTGCACGCATGGTGACCTGGGTTCAATTCCCAGCGGGATGGGATCTTTTCTGCTCTGTACTTGGATGTTCGGGGTCCACTCATACTTCGTGAGTCGTGAGGAAAAAAGAGTAGCTGCTTTGATATGAAGCAGCGACCAGTGGCTGAATCATAGGCACACAAATAATACAAGACATTGTAAATTAAACTGGCAAAGTTCTATGATTCTGCGGTACCCACTAAAATTGTGACATAACAACACAAAGAAAATGCATTTTTATTATTATATTATTAATATTCCTTCTTGCACAATGTTCCCGCATATAAAACAAGTTACATCCTCCATAGTGTGCCTGCCGTCTTGAAATCACATGTTCAGTAAACAGATCTTAGTAAAATTCAGTGCAAGTTTCTCAAAATTTTAAACTACCTATTCGACTGAATTCAGTAGATAACGTTCAGTTTTGCTTGAAAAGTTGTAAGAATGTGATAATTTTAGAGTTCAGACGAAGTTTTTTGCGTTGCACTGCCTTAGCGAAAATTTGGCGCTAGGAACTCTTTCGGTTTAAAATTCATATCTCAGCACTGGAGTGAGTAAATTTCAAAATTCAAACAGTATTTTACTTAAAATTACATTTTCTACAAGTTCAATTCTATTAAAAAATTTCATTGGTGCGGTCCTTTTTGACTTCAAGGCGTTAAAAGTTGAGAATTTTCAAAATTTGAGCTATGTTTGAAAAAACCACCCATCTTTGAGGAGCGATTGTGCCTGAACGGCTTAACTTATTTTGATGATTCAAACGTCATTAGACGCATAATTTTATGTTCCTTAGATAAGAACTGAGTAAAATTTTCTGTAGAATAAATACATTTTGAGTTATAAGCGCAATTTTAAAAAAAGTGCAAAAAATTTGCACTATTTAGGCCCTAAACTCGGAAGCACAACCTAAAATCCGTCGCAAACTCATATACCCATTATTCAGGACCCCTTTAAGGGTTTAAAACGATTTCCAGCTATTGAGCAATTTTTTGCCGCTAGAGCACTAATTTGCCTGGGCTATATTCTAAGTTGATGTCGATATTTAAATTTAATCCTACGAGAAGCCAGCGCTGAGTCGCATCGGTTGGTGGCACGTTGAATGCAACAGTTGTCGTTTTGTCACTGAAGTTAAGCAACATTAAGCTAGGATAAGACTCGGAAGGGTGACCATTCAAATTTGAACCCTCGTAATTCTGGCTATTCCCATCCCAACCCAGGATGGGTGTGGTCTTTTTATGTAGCTGCTTGGTAAGTTTCCGGATAACGGAGATTCAAGCCCTCGTATTGATATGACCTTAGCAGTTAAGAGGGGCTTTGAACCCCAAAATCATACCAAATACTGAGGGAATCAAACTTTTTGTTTATGTTTTTTGTGTGCCGTATGCCAGTTTTTAAAGTACCTGCTTAAGGACCCATTGCAAATAGTGCTCATACAGGTCTAAAATTAAAATAAAACCTACATAAATAATACCTCGATCATAATAAATTATCACTACCTACAATTATCACTATTAAAAAATAAAAGTTTATAGTGATCAAGAAATGACTGGCTCGAAATTTAAAATTAAAAAAGACGTATAAGTCCGGGCGTTTTTGACTATTTTTCATGTTCATTTTTTTAATACGAGAGTTACGAGTAACTGTGTTAAAAAATTATTTGCTCATGTAGGTACGTTCGTGTAATTCAATATTTTGCTTTTTCTTCTACAACTTCTATAACTTACATTAACAGAGACATTATAGACGGCCATCCTGCCTTTGAAACTACTATTTCAAATACATCAACAACTCTTGCCATTGTTTTAATGCGCCCATTTTGGATATAAAATATAAGCACCCGGAGCAGAAGAAAATAACTGTTTATGTTACACTCTTGTAAATGTTCAAAATGATAACTTTGCGTCATGAATACGATTAAGTCTCTGGGATTAGACACTTCCCAGCTACCCACCAAAAACAATGATGTGAAACGTGGGGCGAGTTCCAATACAGGAATATCGGCCACTCAAATCTCTAGTTAGACCTGGTCCAAAAAATTATTTTAGAATTACACACATGCTAACTTTTTTATGTGGAGATCTGTAATATTATTGATATGGTGCCTTTCTTTGTTCTTTGCATAAAATCTTACCAATTATAATCTATCTACTATCCAGCGATGATTATGGATTCAGAAATTCAGATTTCTGCATATTGCAAACATTAAAGTAAATATGTTTGGGCCATATTATGACCAACCCCTATTAGATGGTATTCCGGTTTCGATAAAAGTGCTTTTTTTGGCCCTGAACCTTAATTGCAATCCTTTTTACTTTCTACTCGATCGGGAAGTGTACTGCAAGTCAATGAGTAAGTATTATTATTTTATTATTCTGACCTAGTTCCAGCGACCTAATTAGATTTATTGTGACGAGTTGATTCTATTTGGCGTTAACGTACTGATTGCCAGCCTCCGTGGCGTAACGGTTGTGACTACTGCCCGTAGTCCAGAGATCCTAAGTTCGATTCCCGGTTGGAGCAGACTTTTCGCACAGAAAATTCTGTTCCCTCCGAACATGTAAGGCTGCCAATTCCGCCCTACCCAGGCTGGGTGAGGTTAATGTGGGTAGCTGGTACGATTCCCAGCGAATGGAGGGTAAAACCTCATCCTGTCTACTTCAAGTGAGGACTTTAAAACCAAATAGAATCAATGGACATGAAATTAGCCTAGACATTGGATCTGGGGTCCATCCTCTCAACACCGTGATTTAGGTATCAATATCTCATGGACACGGAATTATGAACGTACTGATTTGAAATAGATAGTACCAGCATTAACTCAGTCCGACCTGCGTGGCTCAGTGGTTAAGAACAATCGGAAAATTCGACCGATATTTCGATTGCGGAATGGCATGGATGTAAAGGTAAAGTGCCCTGAAGTAATGCGAAAGCGGTTCCGGGTACATTTACCTTTAAAAAAAAAAAAAAACCTCGCCCAGCCTAGAAGTCAATGGGTAAGTCGGGCCGGAACTTGGCGTGTCGCTCTGCCGTGTGTCCGGGTTAGAGTTCCACGTTCACAAATGACTCCTCAGGGATCTGGTGATTTGAAGAAAATGTATGCTAGCTGTTAAGTTTAGTATTCGAATATTATTCATTCGAGGCAACAGATGCGAACTCTAAATTTCCTTGTGAATCCCATCACACCCTTGTGCTCAGTGTAAATTCCCTTTGTCACATTCTGCCTTCTGGCTTCCACTATGTGAACGTATAATTATTGAGGAGTAATAATATAGGAAGGTATGGAGGGAGTTTCGGTTTAACAGTTCAATTTAATTTTATAATGATATTTTGGTTACTTTATTTTGTGAGTCTCATTAAATCATAAAATTGAAATCGGAGCAAAAAAAATTTTTTTTTTTTTTTACAAAAACAAATACAATACTTCGATTCTAATATTAGAAATTTCTCGGAAGTAAAAATAGTAGACAAAGTGAGTAGTCACTGTGGCAGAGCGAGTTAGCGCGCTAGCATTGCACACATGGTACCTGGTTCGATTTCACGGGAGGATTTTTCTGCTCTGTACTTGATGTCGGGTCCACTCATACCTCGTGAGGAAAATGAGTAGCTGCTTTAATGTGAAGCAGCGACAGTGCGATCTTAGCAAAAAAATAATACAATATTGTAATAAAGTGTAAAGTCCTATGATTCTGCGCTACCCACTAAAATTGTGACATAATAACCAAGAAAAGCATTATATTATTAGTATTATTATTAATATTAGTAGACAAAGTGAGCGTTGATAGCACGTTGAATACAACAGTTTTTGTTCGCTTACTGAAATTATGTACAACGTTTAACGAAGTTAAGGCTTTGATGGGTGACCATCCAAGCTATTCCCTGCCACACCCAGGCTAGATGAGGTGAATGTGGGTAGCTTTTAACCCCCGTTCCAAATGACCTAGATGTTAAAGATACGTTAAAAAACAACAAAAAATAGCATAGGGAGACTAAGTCACGTTGAGCCAATTGATTCAGTAGAATTGGTTCTTTAATTTTTTTGGCTGATTCTATTACTTTCCTTTCTATAGGATAAGGAAAGTAAAAATATCTGACGGATTTGCGCGGTTTTCCAGGTGAAACTCACCGACTTTCATTTGGAAAATTTGCTCATTTTATCTCTGAACATTTATTTCTCGATTTGAAAATATTTTTAGAGAAATAGTTTATCCATATTGCCTTGCTATCTTCCACCATGTTTTTTCCCCCTCTTCAGATTTAGCATTGTAAGGGTTACCCAAGTCGTTCAATTTTCTTCCAGCCAAGTTCAAAAACGCAACCATTTACGACTTTTGAACCCCAAGATTATTTCCAAGGGTCGCGCCACACTCGATGTGTTATCCCTCCCTCTGGAATTGTCTAGCTAGCGTATTCTAGGAAGCTGCGGAAGAAATTCATGAAATGGAAAGAAAACAGCACGGGCTTAAGACTCATCTCCCCGGGGCTAACTCGTTATCACAAGCTCCCGACTCCCGACAGTATTCCCCTGGACCCCGAAATCTTACATAAGAACAACACAACTGTTATAACTTTTGATTGAATGAGCAGATAAGTAGGGAGAAAATATACTTGAGCAACTCAAATTGAATTTGAATATCAAATTGAAAAAGTTTTTGATTTTTCTTGAAGATTTTTTTTACAAAAATTAATAATATCGAACTCCCTTGAGCCTCGTTATAGCTTATTTGCTTTCCATACCCTCGAGAAAAAGTGTTTTTACGAAAATATATTCCATATTTTATACCTATAACGTTGCTAAAGCAGGAGACAGGATTTTCGACATAAATTTCATTGTGACCAATGCCTAAAACAAGAAAATCCACAGCAAAGTACTAAAATAGTTCTCAAGAACCACACCGTACATTTCAGGTACACTACAGAAATGTTCAACATGCATCTAAATATATTGCGGCTTCATCACTTGGCAAAAGTTTAGCTAAAAGCCAATTTTCCAAGTTCAAAGTTATCTCTCTAAATTGTTTCAAAATAAAGTTAAACGAATCCCCGGGTGAACTTGCAAGGGGTGGACGCATCAGATATTTTTTTTCATCAGATGTGCCTAACCTTTTCAAAACAATTCGAGCTTTTTTTACGTTAAATTCGTTCATGAGAGAGAGTTCAATTCAACCGCAGAATTCAGAATTAGCCTGTGGTAGCGAGAGGTTCATAGCTTTGAACTTTGCATGCAGCTCGCTAAAAATAAACCGCAAGTGCCCCCTCCCCCTCCTGTGCTCATCCTCCTTGTAACTTATTATAGACCCAACTGTAACCCGTGTTATCAACCAAGTCGCCTTTTCTCCGCAAACAATAGCTCTCAAACTGAGGAACCGGTTCTAGGAACTTTTTATTTGAATTCTGTGGTTATTCCGCCGAGACTTATGTACCCGCTCCAGCTCCGGTCTACTACTCTGCATAGATTACTATGCAACGCGGTGCCGGCTGTGTTACTATTTCTGATTCTGAACTGGCAACTTGGACTCTTTCAGTTCAAACCATACGAGTACCGAATCAGCTGACTACTTTATGTTCCTGTACTTTATATTATGCTATGGCTTCCACACGTGATCAATACTATTCACACTATATCACCCTTTGAGTCCTGATTTCTGACCAAGCCAGTTCCTGGACCAGGACTCGCGAGTAAGATATTCCCGATTATATTGAATGTGTATGTGTGGTCATTTTTGAGATTACGATTTGATTAATGTTCATTTACTAGGTTAATGTGAGTAGAAGGTTTGTGAGTTTCCTGCGAATGGAGGGTAACACCACCGTCGTGATATGAACATGCAGTTGAAAGCGACATAAAACCCAAGTTTAAAAACATAGCAGTCAGCTTACGATATTATAATGCCACCTTGTCATTTTCGAGTTATACGTTTGATAACTGAAACATGATTATTAACTCTTTTTTTTATTAATACATAGATAATTACTTTAACATGGCATGGGCCTTAATGTCGTTGCTTTCTAAAAATATGTTTAAATAATATGAAAAATTCTAAAATTCGTTCAATGTTGGTAGATGCACCATCCCACCAGAGTATGCAATGTGTTAAGTTGCTCTGAAATTCATTTTGAAATGATGGGGTGAAAATTATTTTCAGTAAAAAAAAAAAACTGGGGCCACCAGATATGCTAGTTATTGGGGCATGAAATTGTGCATCGTTTTACGCATTTCAAAAGCGGCGAGAAAGAGGTGGTTTGCAAGGAAGAGAAATTTGGTTTTGCGGAAAAAATGTGCATTCCTTAACAATCAATCATTATGGGATGGGATGTATGGATTAATATAAAATTCAAATAAAAAATGAGTATTTTGCTTGTGTATGGGATCGCTTTATTTACAAAAACCCTCATATTACCTCCCGGATAAAAATATTTTTTTTTTTTTTTTTCACTCTGGTATAATTACTGTGATAGGTACAAACTATTATCGTTTAGAAGAGAAATAACTGTACTAGGAGCGGGAAGAATACGTTAGGTGGGCGAGGAGCAGACGACACACAATACTGCATGCAAGTATCATTTTGTGTTAAGGCAATGCTGGACGGTGGTGTCCCTTTCGAATACTAATGCGCTTCTGTTACGAGAACCTAGGAATTAAAAAAAAAATGCTAAAATAGTAAATACCATTAAATTTAGGATAAACTTCGTAGATTTTTATCTTCCTTTCGTGTGGAAAAGAGAAAAAGCTTCTGCAAAGAAAGCCTGTAACCACAATTCCTGATATAAAATTAAGAAGGGCGGCGACCAAGTCAAAAAAGTTTGACAGTTTTAAAATACTGTCGGTAGTATAATATATGTATGTGCACTTCTAACAAATTATAATAACCTAATCCTTTTTTCTGCCCTTATCGTTTCTTTATCATGGGATCTCAGGTCCCGTGAAAAGACACAATGTTTCCTATTTAGTTGCTGGTTGGAAACAAAAGTATCGTAAAGTGCGAATTATGATAGTCCCGATGATAGCCTTAAAAAATTGGTTTCAAACACAGATCCGTTCGCCAAATAAAATTCTAAGATATCCGCGTTGAAGTAACAGAAGTTGGTTTTTTGAAATATTTGCAGCCAGAAGAAGCGAGGAGCGAGCATGCTTGGTATGAAGTGTAGCGAGTAATAATACTCCGCAAACCAGCATGAAAAATAATTCTGAATCTGTCAAAAAACTGTCATTCCTCGTTCGGGAGTATTATCATTATATTTCTCTTACATAATATTACATTTTGTGTCATGTTTAAAATGAAAATATCTGACGAGGAAGACCGGCGCACAAGCACAACACATTGCTTTCCTCAAATTTCTAGAAATGCTTACTCAAAACGAAAGAAACCTCTGGGGCGAATTCTTTCTTTTGTCAAATCCGTTCATGTTGATAGTAAAGATTGAAGGACTTCTACAGGACATGGATTCTTCATCTGCACTCACCCGCCCGCCCTATGTCCTTCGTTGTCCGTTAGAGAGTGACAGGCTATTACTCTCAAGTCTCTAACGTTGGAATTGGGTGGCCATTTAGTAGTTGGTTGAATCTCTTTAAAGACCGTTGCCAACGAGGCAGCCAGTATCAGCCATTTTCTGTAATGCAAACGCCCAGTTGCCCACTAGGCAGCCACAATTTCAGGTGATTTCTTGGCTGCCTAATGGACGCTGTCAATGTTTCATATAGACTTCGCAGCCATGGTACCTGCAAAGGTAGAGGTAAAACCAGCGAAATTCTTGTATAATGAAAAGGTTTCAAAATGCTTTCAAAACTAATCCCACAAACAGTTTGCAATTTGATTCGATGTTATCTGACAGCTAAGTTTGGCAACATGAGTTGACCAGCCGGACAGAGACCACCGCCTGAGTGTGGGTAGCATCGCGACACCGCCGCTGCTAATCCAAGTCACGTCTCTTGAAATAATGGAATTTTTTCCCTATAAGACGAGAAATTTCAAGTCCCGTCTCCGGAAATAATGGAGATTTTTTTCTTTTTTGGGGGGAGGGAGATTTAACGTCGCTCTCAACTGAATGGTCATATTAAGACGATAATGTAGATTTTTGTTTAACCACAAGACACGAAATTTCTCTATTTTTTTCATGACGAGACAAGGGTTTCGTGTTTTTCAACTAGACGAGAGACAAAATCCAAGTCTCGTCTCGAGTCCACCACTAAATCATTCATTGCAAGTCGTCTCCACCAATTAGTCGGCACACAACACTGCACGCAGTTTGATTTATACATGACCCCTTCCTGAGCTCTCAGCACAAAGGCTGCCCTGACGGCGGCGGGGGGAAAACAGGACAGGGTTTTAGTGATGACACAGGACAGAAATCTGGAGCGGCCACAGAATATTAAGTAGCACCTAGGCGAGGTACAGCGCTGACCTTTGCTCTGAGCTCTGTGAGTCTGGACTTTTGTCAGAGTGACTCGTTTTCACAGCAGACTAAGCTTGCACAGATTTACTTGTTACCATGATGTTGTTATTAATGTATGTTGGACTTTTGTGTTTCCAACAGTTTGTTTTTTAACAGTGATGTCAAAATTTTCAGAGTGTTCTGATGATAAAATGTTGATATGTATTGCAAAATTTTGGAACAATGACATTGAAATAGAAAAGACAATGTGCAATAAATTACAATAGACGTTGAATAATTTGACCCGGAAAAAGACAGATACAATTAAATGTTAGAAAATAATGTTGACGTTGGGTGAGGTTAATGTGGGTAGCAGATTTCTTAATATATAAATGTCAAAGTCACTGACTGACTGATCATCGCTCTACAGCCCAAACCGTAAGTCCTAGGAAGCTGAAATTTGGTAGGTAGCTTTGTCTTATAGTCTAAATGTGCAATAAGACATTTTCAAAATTCCACTACAACACCTGCCATTGGCGAAAAAGGATTTTTTGCTTTCACGGCCATGCCTCGGCCCGCAAAGCGGGCGACAGCCCGCTAGTAAATTTATATAATGAAGGAGAAAGCCCCCATCTCAAATGACCAGAAGTTAAAGTGACGTTAAGCATCTGTGCAAAAATTCACCTTAATAATGAAACTTAAGATACTAAGCAGAACAAACTGACATCAATAAATTATGTGAAAGTGATACCATATACAATATTTTACTGTGTGATCATCCAGTGACGGGTTAATCTTAAGGGTTAATCCACAATAGTGGATACCTACATGAGTTTTGTTCATCTAAGAAATTTTAAAGAAGGAAAAGAGATGAGCAAAAGGTATAATGGAAAATTGATCAAATAAAAAGAAAGTACGAGGCATCCAATAATAATAATAATATGTGAGGAAGAAAAATAAATAAGAGAGTGAGTAAGAAAAATCCGAAATAAGAAAAGAACGCCGGGGTAGGAGAAGTACGGAAAAGCGTGTTTTAAGTGTAACGAAAGTAATTTTCTCATTTTATAAGACGATATAAAATAAATAAAGCAATTAAAATAAATTAAGTTAATTGCTATAACACGTAGTTAAGATAGGATGCTTCGAATACAGGGTTGCCGAGAGAGCGGGATGTTCCGCGCAAGCAATTAAAATTGAGATTGATAAAAAATGTACAAAATTCCAAGAAATTTCCTCGCATCTATTGTTTGAAGTAGTGAGTAATGTTAAGACAGTCTTCTGATGATGTAAATTAAAATATAAACAATAGATCGGAGTATATTACTGTAGGTACTATCAATTTATATTTTCTATGACTAATCCTCTATAATTTTTGTTTATTTTTAATTCAGTCTGATTTGACAGTAAAAATTCAGGTTTCAGTTAATATTGCACATCCACTAATCTTAACTATTCTGGATGTTTTGGTAATGAAAGTAAGATAAGAAGAGGTCTAATTTTTATATCTAATTTTAACCTACCTTAAGAATTAGTACTATATGTGGACCCTGGTTCCATCCCCAGCAGGATAGAAAGAATTTCTATTATCTACAGGTAGGTAATGCTCAATACTTTTACAGGGTCCACGTATATACTATTTTACCTTGTGAGGAAAAGAGAACAGTAGCGGTATTACGAGAAAACTTGGGCAAATGATGTTATTATGAGGTTCTTAATGTTATGCTACCCACTAATGTTGACGACTTGCAATAACCCAAAGATTTTTTATACATGCATTGTTCATGCTTATATTTTGTCACCAGAAATGGTGCTTTCTCAAAAGCCCCGGTATAATAATCATGTGTAAGAGTAACTCGATTAGAGGCATCTCAATTAGGCGCCGAAATCCTCTATGAATCAAATCAAATCTATATTATTTTAGTACATTTAGCCCAAACTACAATTTATATATGTGATATTCAACCTCCAAGCAGCCTAAGACTGAACCTCTATGAATACTTATATTATATCTACAATTGATTTTTACTACCGCAAATAAAATGTACCTAAAAGAAGCCAGTTATTTGAATACAGAAAAATAAACACAAATCAACTTCTATTGGAAACCCCCGGTAGCTGGTCTACCCGAAAGCCACCACACCCCCGCCTAAACAACCTCCGCGGTCATACTGTATACACCTCCTTCCTCCTTCACCTCCATGAGGGGTCGTGTGCGTCCCCTCCCCCAGCCTGCGTTATTGCACAGGACCCGGCGTGTTCTGGCAAACTTTCTTATGAGGAAGCGAAACTTTTTCGAGCAGTAAACGGGAATTGAGGGTATTTTTTGTAGTAAAACTTGTGGAGGAGAAGAAATTGTGGAGAGAAAGTGGAAAGAAGAAATGGAGGAGAAGAAATTGAGAGCAAGTGGAAAAGAGAAGGTGGAGCAGGAATCCGGAAAGGAGAAGTGAAAATAGGAAGACTGGGAAAGGAAAAGACAGAGAGGGTAAGTTTAATTATTGCCAAATATTAAGTATCTTTTACTCAAGTAAATCACATTTTCTCAGAAATCTACCCACGTCGCTTCTGCCTCACTCTTCCTAAATTATGTTTTGAGATTTCTGCAAAGTGGAGTACGCTGCCGGTGGTGTGAAGGTTTTAATGAGAACTTTGTGCAAGAGGTAGTGAGTGCCAGTGTCAGAGGACGCGGGTTTAATTCGTGTCTCTGTCCATTTTTTATCTCTCTCTCTCTCTTTTACACACACACAAACACACCCACCCACACTGTCCCACACGCACATCCACACATACGGACACACGCACACATAGTTTTTGTGTACCATAGTGCCAATTATTTTTAGTTTATACTTTGATGAGACTGATCTCAGACTTCATGATAAATTGATAGATGAGTAATGTGACATACATGGCCTGTGACATACAAATTCATAAAGATAATATATAACTGATGAAATACTTTGGATTAAAGTACTTTTATGTATTATCTTTCTTGGATCAAACGAATATAAAAACGAATGTAAAATAATCTCTAATACTTATAAGTTTACTAGCGGGTTACACCCGCCGCTTCGTCAGCCCACACACACACATAACACACACCACACAAATAATGTCTTTTAAGTCGAAAAAACGTGTTTTTTTTTTTGTCACCCATCCATTTTTTGTCCTTACCCGGCGTAGCTCAAGAACGGCTCATCAGAATTTTGCGATCGATTTGCCAAAAGAAAGCTCTGACCCTTGCCTAAAATTTTCTCACTTTGAGTTGATAGGTCGTTACTTCAAATTTTGAGGACTGGCGCCCCAGTTGTAATATAATGAAATCCTTTCTTATTGCACATCTACAATATCCGGTTCCAATTTCCGGTGAAATCATTAAACACATAATGAGGAAAATCTCCATGCATTGGTGGGATCCGGTCCAACCTATCCCACTCTACATGGGTTACGATCCAACCAACCTATCCCAATCTACATGGGTTACATACGCTAATAGACTATCCCACTCTACATGGGTTACATACAGCAGACTATCCCACTCTACATGGGTTACATAGAGCTAGACTAGCGCCTTAACCACTGCACCAACAATGCATTGTCACTAGTGCAGATCTCAGATGCAGTCCAGCATGCACTGGCGCGGAAAAGGAAAATGTATGTCCTTGATGTAATTACATAATTATGAACCTTGTCGACCTGCCAGCTCCTATTGTACTCTCGCTATTGCTTCCATTTATCAGCACAATAATATTTCCCAATAGGAGAACTATTTTTTATTCAGTAATTTTCCATGTAATTTTTCTTCCGAATATTCTGCACGTAGAAAATTAGAATCATTTTCACCCCCTATTTACAAAATAAATATTCACTCAACTAGGAAATGGCACGTTAGATACAACAGTTCTAGTAAGATCCCTTATGTTAAGTAACGTTTAGCGTGACTAGGACTTGGTGGATGACCTCTCAACTTCAAACCCAAATGATTCTGGCCGTTGTCGGCAACCTAACTTATAGTCCAGAAGAGAATATCCGTATCTACAATATTGCAGTCATGCTTAGTTAGTTTTAAATGCAGTCCCGTGTTAGGGTACGAGGAAGCAGCTAGTTCACTACAAGGTCTTCTGCGTTTGTTAGAGTCACGAGGGAGCCCTATGTCACTCGGAATTGGCAACTTATATTATTTTTTTTTCGATGGAAATTTTCCCGCATTAAAATCCGCTATAAAAGCGCAGTAATGTGAGATAAAAAGGAAGTAATACGAGATCAATTCACTTCGCTACGAGAGATACATTTGAAAATGATGATAAATTGGGTGTCTATGAAAAGGATTTGAAGTGGGGAGAGGATTATGGGGGGGAGGAGAGAGCTGAAAGAGGATCCCAGATATAATGCTCCGACTTTCTCTGCCTTCCCGCAGTACAAGTGCATGTGTTCACTCCCATGGAAAATTTAACAATCAATTCCCATTTTTAATTCAAAAATCACTTCAGCAATTCCATCATTAAGACTGCAGGACTTTGAATATGGAGCAATCAGAGCAGCAATAATTGAGACTTAGCCTTATGATTAACAAAAATATGACTATCATTTTTCATTCAAATCAAAAAAATAATTTTATTACTTTCTTTGTACGTAATTCTTAATAGTTTAAAGTTTTTTTATTTCAAAATCGTATTTTTTTTTTTTTTAATGGAAAATATTTAGGTATTTTTTTAAATTAGAAAGATGATATCGGATACCTAAGGGGACATTTCTCAATATTGTTAATAACAATATTATGTCTAATTGTCTGATACTCTCTCTCTCTAGCTCTCTGTCCCTCTTTCTCTCTCTCTCTCTCTCTCTCTCTCTCTCTCTCTCTCTCTCTCTCTCTCTCTCTCACACACACACACACACACACACCAAAGCTATAAGTTCGAATACGGTTCAGGTTGACTCGTGTTATTCTTGTGATTGACACAAATATAAAGTTTCAATTTAATATATGTAGATGTACAAGAAAAGTTCATTCCATAAAAAACTGACTGATGAAAGATTCGCTGTTTTGTTCGCTTCGATTGCACGTGTTGAGAACTTATTCCTAGATTTCCTTGAACTCGAGAAAGAAATTGCAATATCGACGCTGACAGAGAGGGAAACATCCCGAGGGACGAAGAGGTGAGACTTGCCTTTGAATAGATTAGAGCTTTCAGTGTCAATAAAAGCAGGCTCTAGCTGGAATATCACAAGTTTTGCATAATGAGCAGGGATTTATGTGATTGCTATAGGTAGAGTGACTCACGTGCAGGCTATGAAAGTCAAGCAATTTACTTTAAACATTCAATGAGGACCTTGATCCCTATCATAAAAAAAAATTTCTTGAACCAGGATGAACGAAATTACTTAATGTGTTAATTTACAAACAATTAAAATATTCAAGTTATTTTTTAAAAATAACATAAATACATAATTATGATGATTAAAATATATTTTTAATACAAAATATATTTATAAATCAGATATATTGAAATCCTATGTTAGATCGGTTGAAGTTTTCTCTGAAAAAAAAAAAAAATATTTGGGTACAGTTTAGTACTTTAGTCCGTTCGTGAATTATTATGCTCATATAGGTAAAGATAATTCAACATTGAATTTTTAAAGCCCCGCCCCGTATTTCTTGTAGGAAAATTTAAAATATGACGGACATTGATAAACAATAGGTATAAAAATTATATGAATACTCGTAATGTGTGTAAAATCACGATAAATGGCAATAAGTATTTTGATTTCAATGTTACGGTCTTTGCCAGCTATGAGCTATAGTATCCTAGTATGAATATCTCAAAACTGCCATAACGGTCGTACTATCAGTCCAGTAGGTTAATCCCTCATGATGTGTTCTATTCTACATGTGGTATTGGCATAATATGCACAGTATAGATTTTATATCTTTTTATTCCACAAATACATCTCTTTCCATGCAAGTCTGTACGCAATGTCATTAAAAAATACATAAACGTGTGTGATTCAAATTTTCTAGAGGCAATATGGCACTAGTGTCTTAGTGTTACTATGTAGATATAGGAATTGGATAAGATCTTAACACGGAGTTTGCTGTTGATCCTGAAGTTTTAAATCTTTATTCATCAAAGATTCATATTGAGATGATAATCTTTATGGAGATGCATCATACCAAAATATTTAGATAAGTTTAGATATAATAAACTTATATATGATTTAAAGAGAGAGGTTAGTTGATGGCATGCATAATTATTCAGAACTATTACCTGCTGATGAGAGCAAATAAGCTCCAAACAGCTGCCTGGTATGTTCTGATATTTATGTACATCCAGTACAACTTTTCACTTTTCTGTTTAGCCTGATTATCCTGTTTGAAACGTCCATTATCTAAATTACCTGAAACACCCCGTATTCTGAAAATAAAGTAAGAACTAGAAAAACAAGAAAAGAGTTAGAGAAACAAAACAAAAAGAACAGAGAAAGAAATTCAAGGGGAAAATGTGGAAAAAGGAGATAAAAATGCCATAGCATGATAAATTAGAGTATCACCCCTCAGCAGCTGCTCCCAATCCTTGCTGAAGATATTATTATATTGATAGATTTATTTCCAGCAGGATATGGCCGACCCGTGACCCTTGGCCCTCATCTTGTTGAAACCACCACACCTAATCCCGACTAAACAATACACTAAGCTGCGGGAAACGGAGAAAAATGGGAAAACGAATGGTGTTTGTTTGGATTGAGGGTGTTTGATTCCAAAAGTTCAGAAATGAAATGTGTTCTCTGAAAAAGTATTTGGGTAACATTATTTTGGACTTGCAAGAAATTTTATAAAACTTTCGATGATCCAGTGTATTTCAAAAGAAGCTAACTCTGTATTTTTACATTATTTAAAGGTAGAGTACCTTTGTATGTCCAAATTGTTTGCAATATTACCAACTTGTTCTTAACAAATAATTTTGTAATTCAGGAACTAATGCTTGATACTTGAGATTGAATACTTTTTTATAAAGTATGCTCGAGATCTAATGAATTTGTGCGACTATGACTGGTTCAAATTCAAACTGATCACTTGAATTTTGACTTTTTATCGTAGATCCAGGCTTAATAATATAATATGAGACACGTGTATACTGTAGAGTCTACAACAATAGTTTGAAGCTGATTTCATTAAAAAAAAAAAAAAAACCAACTATAAATTTTTCAAATTGATTTCATGATCAATATTGTGAAGTTTCCTCTGTATCTCGAATAGGTGTCCCGTAGAATTTTATATCGAAGAATGTAGAGATAGCAGATACCCCCATTTCTCACTTCATGTTCAAACACTTGAAACCACTCTGATAAACAAAATATTATTAGAAAGGCATTGTTCTGGAAGTTGTTAGAGTAAAAGAGCTTCTGTGAAGTTGACCCAACTGAAAACTTTCAAATTTATAATTCAACAACAACAAATAATATATCTTGAATTTTATGACATCAGATGTGGAAGATCATAGGAGAATCCCCAGGGAGTCCTCTCCTGCTTTCCAGGACACAGGATGTCGTTCTCTCTAGTTTTCCTTCTCTTTCTTCACTCTGAAAGTTTAATGTGAAAATAAAAATGTTCTTCGCAGACAAGTTAGTATGATTGTAGTCGGAGCTAGAGCGTCATTACCAACAGTGGTGTGGTTCCAATGTTCAATGAGCGATGCAATTCCGACAGTAAAGTGCATTGTGGTTGAAGAGTTAAACTAGAATAAAAATGTAAACTCTATAATTGTTGCTCCATTAAATAAGGTCCAAGTGAAATGACACAACTCCATGAAAGTGAGGAAGTCTGTGAAATGGAAGGTAACTACTCAAATTGGATAAGAATAAACAGTGGTGGATGTGCAAATAAATCTAGATAGAAAAACACAATACCGATTTCTAATATTAGAAATTGGGAAGTACTTTATTTTATGCCAAAATTATCTTAATTATTTTAACATGCAAGGTAGTGAACTAATCTAAATAGGTCTTTTAGAAAATAACAGAAGTATATGTATGATTGGATTGAAGGACAATTGAACACACAGAAAGCGAAGTACTAAAAGTCGTATACCAAGCAGAAGTCTTCCACAGTACCCTGTGTCTCGTTGTGAGTTTGTAGGATAGTTTTTTTCATAGTTAATTAGTGATGATAATGATGAAGACGATGCTTATGCCATGAGTATTGTGTAGGATCACTAGGAAGTATAGGGCACCAGGCTGTGGGCAGACTACAAGAAGTGTTTCTTCCAATACTAAACGTAGTGTTGCCTTGATATGCATGTAAATCATCCTCTTATTGCAAGTTTATTGTTGTATATGTATACTAACTGTACAACTTTACGTACTTTATTCCTAATGATCAACATTATTGCTTTTGTGATAGATAAAACCGCAATACGATGCATTTTGAAATATTGTGCGCTTTTAGCTTCAGGGTTGATGTGTTTTTTAGTACTATTCTGAATTAATTCAAGCTAATTTGGTCGTTGTTCCTGGTTACTTGTATGAATTCAGTAAATGATGTGCCCACATGATAGTTCAAACATGAACACAACTCTGAACCACAGGCATTGTAAAACACAGAACCTTGTCCAATTTAGCATATCTATTAATCTATTTGCCAGGATGGACATGTCATGTTCTCGTGCTATTAGCGCAGGTCGTAGAGTATCTTCACATTTCATGTGAGTCTAGTTGTTCTCTATGTCGCTTAGTAATCCTCATCTGTCTGCTGGAGACGCTCACAGTATTTGATATCTTGGGTCACGGTAGTCTCCACCATCCTGAAGTCTAACTCCAGTTGAATTCACGCTCTGTGCTTCTCTGCCATTCATTGGATAGCGCAACAATGGGAAATCATTGAACAAAACCCGGGAAACCCGGACAGTATAGAGAAGTGTTGGTGTGTTGCTGGTATCAAAACATTACTTTCTATTCTGTTTGAAATTTTCATTTGAATAAACAGACAACAAATTGCAGTCAACTTTTCACTCGCACTCCGCTCGACCGAGTGCTCTGACGTTGCTTGTGTTAAAAATAACAAGTTTTTATCAGGCGGATAGAGTTGAGCAGGAAATGGAAAAAGACATGCATGATTGACTTTGTCCATCACCTCCTTTCTGTTTCAATATAGTTCAATACTTGGAGTCACTTCAGTTCATTTTCAATTTTCAATAGTTGTTTTCACTATTTACCAATCAAAAATATACTACTTATTGAGGCTTTCAGAACTATTTATCCCTATAAAATTATGTTTGTCCTTTAAAAGAATCCAATTTGTTGCAAATCAGAACATCATGTTGAAACTGCCGTGTATATCTTTAGCATATATGCCGTGTATATCTTTTAATATGTCACAATAATTGTCACATACATATTCACAAACAAGACTTCATTAGATCATAAAGTATCGAAACTAATCAAATTTTGTCAAAAAATATAATACCTTTTTATATTATTTTTACGAGAAAAGAGCTCTTTGACACACTGTACTCTGAAATGTCACCAAATAAATATCGAGGTATGTCTAGCAAAAGATTCTTAAGCTTTTGGCATAGACACACAATACAGAACACAAGAAGCTGCGAGATAACTTTATTAAAATTCTATCAGACACTCTGCTCCGAAGGAATTTGATAAAAGGAGTCATGAGTAAAATATTTACCCTTGGCATTCCGTCGTGGTCATTGGGGGCAGCTCTTGCTGTTTGAAGAAAGCTATTACTTTGAGTGCTGCTCAAATTACAGAGATGCGAAATTTGGGTCGACTAGAGAAGATATTTCAATTTTACCTATATTATGTACCTACCTTGATATTTGAACAAAATTCAAGTTATTAGGATAAGGAACGGTCCCGAGTAAATTTCTTGTCTTTAAACGTGAGTCTAATAATAATGTAGATTTTCAAAGGAAGGCAATTTGTAACGAGTTCAATGTAGGGCTCAGTTTCTTGGTAAAATAACGGTAAGGAATTAATTCATTCGCCTTTCGTACTGAATTCTCAGCATTCTTGAGCACTTCAAGAAGTCTTGGAAATGTTATGACGTAGACACGAAACATAACTATATGTATAATATTATAAAATTTGAACTTTCAGGTACTTACTATGTACTACAAAAATCCTCATGTATTTAAGATCTATTTGTGAAGGCATTATCAGCTGTTTAAGGTACGTTCAATGTACAAAGATCTGAACTGCATTTTTCAGCTATGTATGGCACACCATCAGTAGTTTCAACAAGCCTTACTTTTTGAACATCTAAACCATGAGAGAATTATTCATACAAAAGTGTCTATTATTATTATTACCAATGAATTATTAATTCATTGATGGATCTTCATTCGTTTCCATGGCAATTATGTGCATGGTAAAAAAAGAGGGATAAGTGATGATTTACAACATAAATAATTTTAAAAGTGTCTTTCGACTAACTAAGCTCTTTTCTTGATTCTATTAAATCGTTTGACTAAACGGTTTTTTATAGAGCAATGTCTGTTTCGTTTTCCTAAAATTCTTTATCTTCATGTTTTTTGAGTAATCTTTTTCACCTAACAACATGTATCTACTACAATGTGATTACTTTTTACACTCAAGGGCTTCTTGGAAAATAGTATGTAAATTTCAAGATGGTATTCATATTAGGTGTATGTAGCTCTGTATCAGTTCATTTTGATTCCACAATTATCAATTATTGTTATTTTTTCATTGATTTCTTTATTGCAACTGTTATCAGATCTACTCAAGCTGTATTTTTCCATTGACTAACTTTATCATTTTGTTCAAGCTTTCCCTCGTCGACAGTGATGTAAAATCGAGTTCATAATTTCTAGTTTCTTCTCTTTAACTCACGTTATTCACATTGATCGGTATGCCGCACTTCGAGAGTATAATAATAATAACGAAGAAAATAACACAGCTAGCATATTGTTTAATAAATATATTGGAGTGTTTGTGCTTCAATATTATTTTCAAGTGTAGATAACATATTATTATGTTTACGTAAAAAATATAAACATATTCACTATGTGATTACATAAATAATGTATATATTTTATGTGTAATCATTTCCATGCCAAATTTACGTGCAGGGAGTGTTTCCATATGTTGCAGGCATGTTTGCCGCATTTCATTTCACATAAACCGACGCAACTGCAGGAAAGTTCATTTCCAATCTTTTCAGTTTTCTGTACATATCTTTAAACAAATGATTTGTGTGCTTTAATCTCTTCCTTTGAAATATTTTCTTCTCAAGATAAGTTGAGAAAGCACAAATTTAAGATGAACGATGAGCTTTTTAGGCTTCCTAAATTTTTTTCTCCTTTTTTCGTAGGAATATTTGTTCACAAGGACTGGTGTGGTGTCTTTGGATAAGTCATTGCAGGATACTATTGTTTCTCTGGCCCTCGTATTGATGTACGCCGAGTTCATACGAACCTCACCGAGTCAAGTTTTATAAAGTATTATCCACGCAATGAGGCGCAAACTCTGGGTTATTTTTTTCTTCTCTCGGTATTTTTTTCATTATTTGCATAAGAGAGAGACTCTCTTGTTGCTCGTCGAGTGTTCACCAGGAGGCCGCTTTTCAGTTCTGCTCCTAGACTTTCACGTTCAAAGTTGTCCTTTCTCCTAGAGTAAAAAATACTAGTTTTACTAAAGTTCCAAAAATTCCTGTTTTCCCGCAACTATGAAGCGATTGGTAAGTTTTGTTCCGATTTTTTGCCCGAGTTTTGGTGATTTTTTTTTTAATGCTGGTGCTGTTCATTTTCTGTGTAAATTATTATATTCTCGCGGTTTTCAAATTCTTATCAGATAACCACAAGATTGAAATTTCCCATATCGGTGTGGTCCAATTTTTGGTGAACCTAATTTCACATAGCACGATTTTTTTCTTCTCCTTTTTTCGCATAAGATTTTTTTTTTTTTTCTTCTTCTATTTTCGATATCTTGACACTTTAGTGGAATCATGGTTTTACTTCAGATCCCATTCTAATAAAGCTCAAATTCCCGTATTTTCGGCTCAAATTTTTAAATCATAGGAGGTAGGTAAATTAACGAAATATTAACTTATTGAATCCAATGAATAAGTTAATATTTCGGCATGCCTTAACTATCAGAATAACCTTTATGTGAATTTTCCAAATTTTCAAAAATTATATATCAACGAAATCCATAAGATATTGAAAACTATTGAGAATTTATGATTTTCAGCTGTACAATCAATTTTTTTTTTTTTTTTTTTTTTTTTTTGACAGCCTGACGACCTTGTTGATCAAAAATCTTAACGTCATCAACGGTACTGAATATAAAACCAAACGTTCGGCCTCCTAAATAATAAAATTGTCCTAGAATTTAAATGGAACCTATTTCGAGCTACGTTAAACTTGGAATTATGAACTTAACAATTTTACTGTGAAAAGACTTTCTTTCTAATCACAGAACCCGTAAAAAATTTTCCATCAAGTCACCGATTTGCTTAGTACCGAAGTACTAAGCAAAAAAATTAACAAGGAAACCTACGTTATGAAAAAGAAAAAGTAAAGTTGCGGATTAAAATTTCACTCACAGAGCGGTGAATTTTTTAAGTGGCAAAGTTCCATACATGAAAAAAAAAATGAAACTTTCTTTTCAATTTGTGGCTTTTACATCCCTTCTTGAAAAAAAAAATTAAAACCCAGAGTAGAATCCCCTTTGAAATTCAGAACAAAAGAGGTGGTTGCTAATTATTTTTCGTTCTATTCAAAGTAGAATGGTTATACTTTTTGATTTTTATTATTTCTTCGCACGTAAAAGTAAATAAGATTTTTTGTAGCTCAATCTTTAAGGTGGCGAATTCGTAAGTCACAACCTGAAGGTCGTTAGTTCGAATACCAAGTTTGGATAATTTCAGTGAGGTGGGTTGGAGTAATTTTACTGTGACATTACTAAGATGATTAACACAAACATGTATTTGTGTTAAAACACTCTAGAACATTATAAGAATCAAATACTAAGTCCCTAAAACAGAGACAAAATGTGAGTACTGATTTAGGTACTTAATAATAATGATTGTAAAAAATAATATACCAAGAGTTTTCCATATCTAAGTTTTCAGATTTTTTTCTTCTTCAAGCTAACGCTGTCTCTAAGAAAATCTACTTACTATCTACTGACAGCAAATGCATTCTTACAAAACATATATAAAATCAAACATCTCACAAATCTATCCCTCTCGCGTATCATGTAAACTCATAATATAATAATGAAACACATAACCAGGGATGAACTGATTCATAATAAACGTAGCTCAGCGATGCCCGAACCTAGAGTTTTGAAAGTTCGAATGAAGATCAAACACCTTTGCCGAGATGTTATACCTACAGAGAAAGAGACATCTCTTTTACAATGTAGTTCTACCTACAATTGGAGGGGAAATACCTATTTCCAAATTAAATGGGTAACATGTTCTGACGGTTTCTGCCGTAAAATAGACGAGAAAAAGACCAAGCCTTAGTTTAACTTAGTTACTTTAACCAGCGACACTTTAACTGCCTAGGTCCTAGACTACCAATGTGCCCAATGGTTGGTGGCATCGCAGCAAGAAAAAAACAATTAAACAGGAGTAAAGTGCACTTCTTACAGACCTAAACCTGATGAGTAAAGCTTTTAAAATCTCAACATTAAAAACAAATTTGGGAACCTTAGCCTTAGTTTAACTTAGTTACTTTAACCAGCAACAATTTAACTGTCTAGGTCCTAAAATACCAATGTGCCCAATGGTTGGTGGCATCGCAGCAAGAAAGAAACGCTTGAACGGGAGTAAAGTGCACTTCTTGCAGACCTTAACCTGATGAGTAAAGCTTTAAGCATCTCAACACTAACAACCAATTTGGGAAACTTAATGTCAGAAATATTAGAGAGGATCCACATTTTTGATTTTCAGTACTATCTCTTTACAGAAAGGTATGTCTTCAAATAGGATAATTTTTTATCCAAAGTTTTTATTCCATATTCTGACAGGCCGCGTGGGCCTCCAACAACCAACCGCTTTCGTACATGATGGTTAAAGAAATTATACGGCCCAGCAATTGCTTCCTTTCAGATTATCCTTGAAAGTTCCATGTTTTTTTTTATAATACTTTTACTTCCGATAAATTTCTAATATTAGAAATCGGAAGTATTGTGTTCGTTTTTGTAAAAAAAAATATTTTTTTGCTCCGATTTCAATTTTTTTCATATTTCTGGACGTTTCATAACCTACTGAGTAAATTTGGTTTTGTGTCCGTCTGTCGGTCTGTCTGTCTGTTAAAACGATTCCTTGTAACGCGCAAATCTCGGAAACTACTCGACGGATTTTAATGAAATTTTGCACACATCTAGGAGACATTCTGTAGATGGTCCTATTTTAAATTCATCGAATTCATACAAGCGGTTCTGGGTGGAAAAGACCATGCGCCTGACCACTAACTTTTGTAAAAATATGCATATTATTGTTTTACATAGGTTATTTATATATATTTTTTATTTATTTTTAAATTAATTATAATTTGACTCTGATATTTAAGAAAATCCAAAATTTTGGACAAAAAAGTAAAAAAATAAGGACCACGACTTGGTGATACAGAATTTTTTGTAGAATGTAGAAAAAACGATATTCTACGATATAAAACAAATTTGAAGTAAATCGGTTGAGCCGTTTTGGAGATACAAGTAATTTTCTATAAAATCTTAAAATTGGCACGTGTTTACAATGTGAAGCAATCACGAGGAAGTATTGTGTCCATAATTGGCAGTGTTTTTTCTTTCTTTTCTATAATGATGAAAAATAACCAGTAACTTTTTAAAAGAAATAAACGTATGCCAAACCTCTTTAGATAATTTCAAACGGATCCATCGGTAAATTCTGACAATCCTGCCTAATTTCAGATTACCTCATTATTTAGAAGACTCCTATTCAACCAGAATCATCTATTGGAGATGAAATTATAATTTTATCTTTTTGGGTAATTTTCTTTCTTCCATTGTGGACTTCTGATTTGAGTTGCTGTTAATGTAAAATTTTGAAAAAAAAAAATGTGTTGACACTGAATTTAAGTGTAAACTCTCGGTGGTAGATATAAAAAAAATTGTGAATATTTTTTACTCCCGTTTCCTATAAAATTATACCTAGTAGGTAATTGGCCATAAAAAAGTTACACTTAAAAAAAAAAAACAAGAATAATTCGAAATAAAAAAGTCTGTTTAAAGTGACCAAAATTCTAACGCTTTCGAATCTTGTTTTTTATTGCATAAAAAAAAACTTTTTTCATTTGTCATAATGTAAAGAACGCTGATTCAAAAGATGTTTTTCCATCAGAAAATTTTGCTTCCCCTGAGGCGCTTGTTCTTGTGTCAAAAATTTTGCATTCTTAACACGAAAGTTTCTTTGCTTAATAGATCTTTTCATTACGAAATCTTCTCATCTCTCTTTTATTTCTTTTGAAATGTAGCTTTACAGTTACTGCTTTTAAAACAGTATTACCTACATAATTTATGATTTTCTGCATTTAAGTTTGTAAATTGTTTTGAAAAACTGCATCCTATTTGCTTCTCTAGTATTTTATTATCTCACTTTCGCATAAAATAAATTCAGAGAACATTTGATTTTTGTTAATTTTACTGAAAGCAAGCAAATTTAAGAGAATTTTTTTACTATAAAAAAATACCATGATCATAAATTATCTCTACTTATTAAGTTGTAATTTCTAAAGGCTTGCAAGAAAATTGAATAGCCATTAAAACTATTCATGTGATGTTCATTCATGAATTTAAAAAACCAGTTACTTCTGTCTTCGAGTTAGAACATTGAGATGTTCTAGAATTTACTTTAATATGAAAAAGTTTGTACCTATAAGATAAAAAAAATGTGTTAGATATTAGGTATATTTGAATGCAAAACATTATTTGAGAGAGAGAAAATAGAACCTACTAAGCTTATGATAAAACACTTTGAAAAACTTCATAGTAAATTTTCTCAGTTCATCCACATTACACAAGTAATGAGCCACTCACTGCCACTGCCCTGCCTCTGACGTCACAGTTAGACTCTTAGTGAACCACAAACTCCAACCATTATGACCAAAAATCTTGGACTTGTACACAATCCACATCCACTAACAACAGGACCTTACAAAAATAAGGCACATTGACGACCATATCCTCGAACTAGACTTTATTCTGACGTATTTTTCATTGAACATTTCTCAACCTACATTATTTTTTTCAGTCAACTAACAATAATTATTTTTATAATAATAAAATTATTATTACTTCGGAAAGCGTCAGGAAATAATATCGATACTAATTGTGAGGGCGCAACCTCCTCTGAAATCTGAACACGGTCATTACAAAAAGCGCTATTCAGAATCTACAATGAGATAGGCAGGGTGACTGAAGCTATTTCAAAAGATTTTTTCTACTGACGACTATCTTTCAATCATGAATATTGAAAATAGTAGTAATAGTATTGAAGCTGCTAAGGAAGATACTAATACTAACTACTCTACTAACAGTAACACCATTACTACATAGATATTTCGTGTGATAAAATTTTATGCCGTCTCTGTGGAAGATAATACACGGGAGCTATAGAAACGGGAGATAAAAATTCTCCTTTATTGGATGTTGTGAGGAAATAAGCGCGGGCGGAGATCGCAGGGAACACTTGTTTATTCCGACATGGCAGGGGTTGGGTGGAAGAGGGTTTTATATCACGCACACGAAATAGCTCCATAAGAATGGAAAAAATCGATCATAAAAAAATATGATTTGATAGATAATGGAATGTACGAGACGGGGTGAATATGGTTCATTTAGCGGGAGTTGATAGGAGATAGCGGAGTTACTGATAAGGATCGTTATCATTGAAATAGACGGCGAAATAATTGGGTGAATCGCTCGTCATAACCGTTTCCATAATGTTCGCTAAACGGATTTTCTGCTTCATAATGAGCTACTTCCCCAGCTTGCGATGTGTACGAAAGCGCTCAATCTTTTCATAGAATTGCATTACTCTTTACTTCAGAATTGCACTGTGCTTGCTCTTGATTGTTTATTCTATGTTTGTTGCTGTGAGATCTTATTTACAAAAAATCGATTTAAATGATCGCTAGTTCAACTCGTTTGCAAGCTAGAACATCAGATGAGATACCTAATTTAGATTATCAGGTTGGAACAATCTAATTTCCATTGTCAATATACATTAGATATACCTACATCTACAACGTATTCTGAGATTTAAAAAAAAAAATACCAAAAATAACTCCAAAAATTCTGAACCTATTTTCTTTCATTTTATTGATAAAAAAATTTAGCGGCAACTTAAAAACCTCATCATTGAACTTTTTTGATCAATTTTTCCGATTTTCTCAAATTAATCCAAGAAGTACTCGGAAGCAAATCAATAACTTTTTCCTTTAAGTATCTCACATCTCACACTGGAAGTTCTCACCCTACAGTGTTGTCTTTATGAAATCCCTCTGATCTCTCTACCTCCTCCTTCCCAATCTAATGTGTCAAAGTTTTTCCTCTGCCTCAGCGATGAAGAAAAGCGCCTTTCATGTCGAAAACCATTTTCCCTCTGGCATTTTTTTTTATGAATATGAGGGGCAAAAAAATGCGGAAATTTTCGAGCAGGAAAGTGTATCCTCCCGCCCGCCCGCCGCGCCGTAATGAACCCAGGCTGTCACTAGTTTGCTGACGGCGGCTTTCCACACGAGCTTTCGGCTCCGAGGCCCTGGGTTCGATTCCGGGTAGTGCCTTAAAAATTATGATAGCTCACTCACTCGTGTTTATTTAGTGGAAAAAAAATTACAAGTTAATGGTATTGTGTATATTATTTTTGTACAACATTTTGTGAACATAGGTGGTAACAATACACGTCCTCCGTGGTGTAACGGTTGTGACTACTGCCCGTAGTCCAGAGATGCCAAGTTCGACTCCAGGTTGGAACAGACTTTTCACACAGAAAATTCTGTTCCCTTCGAACACGTGGGACTGCCATTTCTAGCTTAACCCAGGCTGGGTGTGCTTAATGTGGGTAGCTAGTACGATGCCCAGCGAATGGAGGGTAACACCCCCGTCTTAATCAGGATGTTAAATCAAATAGAATCGTTAACATTAGGAAGGACATCTAGCCTTAAAAATGTGTCACAACCAACCAACTTCAACCATGAGGTTGAACAATGCCGACCCCAATAAAGTTTGGAAAAGGAAATGTGAAAGAAAAAGAAGTAGCATGCACTACATGATAAGAACAGGAAGAGACCAGGACAATTATTTTTTATCAACAATTTTTACAGATGTTTATTTTACAACAAACGTTAATAACGAAACCAAGACAGCATTTCTGGGCGTTTAGAGGAAATTTTCTGCGCCGATCCTTATAAGACCTCGGACATTGAAATTTGTAAAAGTGCAGGATCTTGTGTTGTGTCCTTGTCTTCATGTAAGGAAGGGCAGGCCCTATTTATTGGATGAAATAGGTGTTACAATCATTACAACATTATCTGATGGGAGACATTAAAGGTGGAATTAATAGACGTTTTTGTAATAGCTCTGTCGAGCTAAATCTCGATTTGCCTTACATGGGGAAAACTAGATCTAAGTCATGAGAACTCGATTTTGTCTATTTATTTCGCCCTAAGTCTTATCTGCTGAGATTCATTTGAAAATGAACTTTTCTTAACATTTTCACAAGAAAATCTATGTTTTTTTTTTCCTTCTTTTTTTTCCATTACTTCCGTGTATAGGTATTTGAAGTAGTGTATATTCATTTTTGTTATAAGAAAGCAAAACGAATTCGTTCGTTCTTGGCTGTCACTCAGATTGTTAATTACGATTGCAAGGCTTTTTATTTTCAGCTTTGTCAGTAAAATAAGGGGAATAAAAGCACTACGTGAAACCCAACATAATGAAAACTTTTGTCGTTTCTCTCGATCTTCCTTGCTGTGTCTATCTCATTTCTTTTCTCTCTCTCTCTCTCTCTCTTTCTCTCTCTCTCTCTCTTTCCCCCTCTCTCTCTCTCTTTCCCCCTCTCTCTTTCTCTCTCTATCTCTCTCCCTCCCTATCCCTCTTCCTCTCCCTCTCTCTTTCCCTCTCTCTCTCTTTCCCTCTCTCTCTCTTCCCTCTTCCTCTCTCTCTTTCCCTATCTCTTTGTCCATGTCTCTCTCTTTCATTTTTAGTTGTATCAGTTTGTTTTTCATGAGACTTTTTCATGATTTTTTCTAAAAATAAGCATGATATTCATTTTAATCCTAACAACACAAAAGGCTGCCGTAGAAAAAATTTTTCCGTCGTGGTGCAAACTAATAAGAAGAAAAATCTTAGCTAAAAAAATTATACCTAAACTTTACTTCTGTCTTTAATTTTCTTGAATATCTGTAATTATTATTAAAAGTATAAAAAAATGGTTTTATTTTAAAATAGTTGTAATTCAAAATTATACAGCATCAATGTTTGTCGAACCACCTATTTGTTTGTTTTCTTCAATGTTGAATATCCATTATGAGGAATAGAACGTTACTTTTTGTTTTGCAATAGAATTCAAAGGTCTATTTTCCACAAGTACCAATCTCATGTTAACATTTTTCTCGAGTCTTGTTACTTTTGTATTTACATTGCTCATCTCGCCTCTCTCTCTCCAGTGGCGGCTCGTCGGGTGAAGACACTGAAGACATTTTCACCTGATTTTGAACAGTGAAAACACTACTCATAATCCCTTGAACATGGCACAATTGATCCAACTCAAAGAAAAAAAAAAAAAAAAGAGTAAGCTTTGTGTAAAATAGATCAATGCTGCTTAACATTTCATGTTACTTTCCAAGGAGAACACCAAATGTGAAGACAATTCCCAATTGTCTTCAGTTGTCCTTGAATCAACCAATCAGAGTTGAGTATTTCCAAGTAGGTATCATGAAATATTAGGCAAGAACTATATCTATGTAATATGCTACTGAGGACAGTCTTCAGTTGTATTCAGTTTACATTATCTACACGACCTCACACGAAAAGTCACGAAGCCACATACCATGCGCGATGTCACGTGTTTTTTGATATTAACATTGTTGCCAGTAGCATTATGCGGATTATGCCAGACCTAGGAAACCAGTCAATGATTTAGCCTCCCATATCTAGCACAATTTTTTAATATTAAAAAAAAAAAAAAAAAAAAATAGTAATAACGTAGGCGTTAGGAAAGCAGGATTTTGTGTCAGGAATTTTGGATATTATTTCTCATATTTTGGGTTCTAGTTTTGTACATAGTTACTAAACGATAGCTGATACCAATAAATTTTAACTACTTATGTATCTTGTCAACTATAGTGTTAAAAAGGATTATTATCTCGATTGAAGTCAAATCTCGGAAATAATTATTTAATGTAGGTACCGAAATTGAGCCAAAAAAGATAATCTGCTATCTAGTTGTTCCAAGAAGTTTTTAAATAGGGACAATGGTGGTCCTGTTTAAGATCCTGACTATGAAACCACTTTTAAAAAAAATCAAGAAATTAGACGTTTTGAAATGAAATTCTCAAGAGAAAATTCTGTTCAGGCGGTGTAGTATTATTTTTTAAAATAATAAATACGTCTTACATGATTTGAGGGATTTCTTTAAATTTAAAATATAGCTCTTGAAGTTTGTAGAAATTTAGCTATGAAATTAACTTGGCAACATTGTATCTCTTATCTTTAGAAAGTAAACAAAACTTGTTCGCACTTTTTAAATTTTATTAGATTATTTTCAAATCTTTTCAACGATAATCAAGTGACTTTTAATTGGTGTAACTAGTTAATAAAGTTATTTCCCAGTATTTGATACAGGATAGAAACATTATTCCTACCTGATCTGACCTGTGCTTTTCATAATAAGTTGAATATGAAGTAGCTATGTACTTCTTTCAGTGTCAGAAATAACATTATAATTATGCAGGTTGCAGGTACCTAAGCACACAGCTTCCAGTGAAGTACTTAAAATTATAAGGCAATATCTGTGTTTTTCATAAATAGTCATTTAAACATCAATGGTAACACAAATTTAAGCTGATTTTATATTTGTAGTAAGTATGTTTTCTTCGATTTATTTTGTAATCTGGTGGTGGATTTTCTTCCAGTTTTGGATTGTAATTTTTAGTCTTCAACTAACTTTCTTTCCTTGCCAGCCTCCGTGGCGTAACGGTTGTGACTACTGCCCGTAGTCCAGAGATCCCGAGTTCGGTCCCCGGTTGGAGCAGACTTTTCGAAAAAAATTCTGTTTCCTCCAAACACGTGAGACTGGCATTTCCGGCCCTACCCAGGCTGGGTGAGGTTAATGTGGGTAGCTGGTACGATTCCCAGCGAATGGAGGGTAACACCCCCGTCCTGATCAGGACGTAAAAACCAAATAAAATCGTTGGCGTTAGGAAGGGCATCCAGCCATAAAAAAGTGCTCCACCCAACCAACCTCAACCATGAGGTTGAACAATGCCGACCCCAAAAGCAACATAATGCTGATATGGGATAAAGGCAAGGGAGATATAACTAACTTTCTTTCCTTCCCAGTTCTAACCCCTCTTTAAAATGTTGTACCTACCTATCTACTGAGGTATAATCCTAATATTTTTATTTTAATTCCTTTTTAGCAACTTTTAGTTAATATTTTTTATTAAGATGAATAAATATTTTTTATTAAGATGAATAATTAATAACAATATTTCAAAGAAACAATGAGATTCCCACAAAATCATGGTGTTCAAACATTAAAAGTAATCCCATTCAGATTAAGAAGTAATGAGGATAAGAAAGATATTATGATTACTGGATGTCCAATTTCTCCAATTACTATAACCACCACTAAAAAAGTAAAGCAAATGCCTGCCCCACAGCCTTACAGTTCAAGCCTGAATGGCTTATGAAAAATGAATGGCTGTGTACCAGCTCAAGTGTTGACAAATTGTTCTGCTGGCCTTGTTTATTTATTAAGTACCAACCAAGTGTTCTCCAAAAAAAGTACCTATAAAAACTTATATAATGCAAAACTGGTATGAGAGAAAATCATGCTCTGCAGGGAAACAACCATAACTTACAATGGGCTGTGTTTATGAGACCATAAGAACTAAGATCTGATAAATTAATAATTTTATTTTTTCAATACTTCTGGGTATAATTTGTCTTCACCTAGTCTTGAAGTCAGGAGCCGCCACTGTCTCTCTCTCTCTCTCGCTCTCTTTATCTCTCTTTTTCTCCAAAAAATCTTTATTTACCTACGTTTTTTAAACCCTTCCGCATTTCTACTAAAATGTGATTCCCGTATGATGGAAGCGAACTTTTCTTTTCTCAAGCAAATTTCAAAAAAAATTTATTTTTTTTTCAAATATAGTTCTATATAAGATAAAAAAAAACGAGTTATAAGTTTATCAAATGAATTTCAAACAGCCTATATTTATTATCTTTAGTTTTGTGTTGGGAAAGGCTAGTTTCAGTGATCCAAAACTCAGTGTAGAGAGTAACGTAGTTCTGGACAGTTTGTATTATTATTGCACGTTCGGGTTCATATTTAATGCTTCTATTGTTTTCCAAACGAACAATCTGCCAAGTAGAATTATTCTTTTATAATTTTACTGTTACTATAAAAAAAGAAATACAGTAGAAATCGGTTATAACGACACCGGTTATAACGAATAATCGGCTATAACGAACAAAATCTTTGGTCCCTTGGAGTCTTATGGAAAATTAACATATGTATCGATTATAACGAACATCGGCTATAATGAACAAATCGGCTATAGCGAACAAATTTTGAAGTCCCCAGACCAACTTCCTATCGGTTATAACAAACATTTTTTTTTTTTTTTTTTTTTTGCTATGAAGAATAAAATAGAAAACATGTTTTATCCTGCACAAACTTGTCGATTGCTTTTTACTAGGTCCTGAAAATCTTTTACATAATTTTTTTTCATTTCTTGTTTTATTTTAGTGTTTCGTGAATCGTGAATTGCATTTGTGTTTTATTTATTACAATAATAATATGTATGTATGTAATAATATTGTACCTTTTATACCCTATATAGATAAAAGTACATATGTACCTACATATGTACATATTATCTCTTATAACAAACATTGTTCTTTATAGACAATAAATATCGCTTATAGCGAACAAGTTCGCTATAAGCGATATATCGGTTATAGTGACAATCGGCTATAACGAACAATTTTTCTCCGGTCCCTTGAAGTTCGTTATAACCGATTTCTACTGTATTGTAATGTTAATTCTAGGAAATATTCAAATTATCTTCTAACTCTTTAGTCTGTTATATTCAAATTAACACAAACAAAAATAGAGTAAAATATTTCGGAGAACGAAGAACTTAGTAACATCCAGAACGAAGAACTTAGTAAGAAGCATAAACAAACAAATAAGCACAAAATTAGCGGGTAAAAAGGATAAGAAAGAAGATATCGAGTAAAATATGCAGAAGATAAAGAAATATCGAGAAGAAAGCAATTTCTTACTCTCCTTGTAGTGTGAGAGAGAGAGGAGTAGGTAGAGGGAGAGAGAGGAATAAAGGATATTAAACTTGTTGTAATGATGTTTCTTCAACAAGAAAGAAAGCTCTGTACAAGTTGGGATTTCAGATAAATTTTCGTACAAGATTACAAAAAGCTCAAAGTTTTGTAAAATTTATATTCATTTATTTTTGAATTACTTCCGGTTGAATGGTTTTCTTTCGTTTGCTCTCTTCAGATCCTTTCTCTCTCTCTATCTCTATCCTCCCTATACTGTGCTCACTCCAAGAGCCGTTAGGAACAAATATTTGAATTCTGTACGCATAGTACAGTATCTATATCTATTATATATCCATAATGATTGTAGATAAATATTTACGAGTTCAGGTCCAGTCGTAAAGGAAAGAGAGACTCTTTCAGGGAGATGAATACGGAGACGAAGTTATGTGTTCTAGAGCAGCGGTCGGCAACCTTTTGAACTACGCGGACCCCTTGCTTATCTCAAAAAAATTTAAGGGACCCCCACATTACAAAGCTAGACATAGAGAGTTAGGGGAAAGTAGGGTACTTCAGACTATTTATGATTTGAGTTCATGAGCTATTTTTCTTCTTCTTTTTTTAAATCCTGAAATGGCTTCGCGGACCCCCAATTTAGCTCTCGCGGACCCCCGGGGGTCCGCGGACCCCAGGTTGCCGACCGCTGTTCTAGAGTTTTGAGACAGAATTGCTCATCGGGCCGGTAATAATTGGATGAAGAAAGCTGATTCATGCATGCATTGCATGTATATCATACCGGAGAACGAAAATTCATTCAAATGTAGTTGATTCATCCGCTCTTGCCTAGAAAACAACTATTCTGAAGTGTGCCTTGTATACCTATCACATATACCTTGTACAATCTGGATGACATTTTTTAAGACAAGGTCGAAATTAAGACAAAATCAATAACTTAAGTCATTGCTTAGCATCGGTTTTCTCCATCGAATATAGTTGAGATTTAAGGTCACAGAGGTACCTTTTACAAAAACTTCTATTTATTTGACCCTAAAATTCTTCTCCGATCTAAGTTGAACATAATATCTTCAAACTTGACATTTTTGTAAAATAACGTATTAATAATCCCTTTCATCTTTATAGTACTTTTATGTGGTCATGCATTATGTGGGCCATTTTATGTGGTCATGCATTGGGTGGGATGAAAACCAACATATCCAGTATCCACTTTAGCTACTGGATAAACAGACTAGTGTCTTGAGCAATCCACCACCAATTTATCATGAAATAAAATTACTATACGATCATAAACAGTTTAGATCACGCTCTGTTTACATTTTTTTACAATGAACAATTTACAATAATTATTGTATGTATGTACGAATTTCTTTGTGGTGAAGCACAAGGCCTCTTCACAATTTTTGTGGGTAGCGCAGCATTACTAAGAGCCTCCTTTACATTTCGAATTATTCTATTACATTAATTTCTTTTTACTCTGGTAATGCCGCCACTGGTCGTTACTCATACAAGTAACTACTCATTTTTCCTCACGAGGTATGAGTGGACCCCGAACATCCAAGTACAGAGCAGAAAAATTCCTGCCCCGCTGGGGATCGAACCCAGGTCACCGTGCGTGCAATGCCCAGCGCGCTAACTCACTCTGCCACGGTGACTACACACCGACCTCAGTAGCTTGATCAATAAGGCGACGGACTTGTAACCTGGAGGTCGGTGGTTCAAGTCCCGGTTTCAGCGTAGATTTAGTAAAGCTAGTTTGAGTAGTTGTGATATCACGAAAGAGATTAACACAATTTACAATAATTATTAACAAAGGCTGATCGATTACCTATAACTAGCAAATCTCTGGTAGCTAACAGAGCAATGCTTAAAAAAGGTAATAAAATTGCTATCGTTTTTACTACTAGTCTTCTAGGTGTAACATTAATGAGAATAATAATGATAGCCTGATTAGCACTTTGCAAATGGAAAGTCCCCTTTATTTAGCAGTTGGGTGCTATTACTTAAGTGTATACCCCACTAACTGACTCTTTTGAATATAAATGGGTATCTACTTGGTTCTCTCAAATTTTGAGTCAGAAACTAATTTGAATTCGAACACCGTGGTGCTTTTTGAGCTTACTATAATACCTTCCTAGATTATACTTAGTATGTATAATATGTAAAGAGATGAATATATTTTGCGTACCATAATGTACCACGGTGAATGTGTAAAATAGCAGGGAGATATACAGGTTGAGGCGAATTAGACGCAAATTTATACAAATTGAATCGAAAATAAATTCCGAAAAGAAATTGGAAAGCTGGGAAAAGAAGGGTAAGAAAGCAATAAATTTACCAAGAAGAAGTGCTGGAATTTTTGAACACACGAATGGAGAAAGAATTGAGGGTAGATAGTAGGCGGATGGATTGGGTGAGAAGGAGGGGTAGAAATTGAGGTGTGGTGAGAGGAAAGGGAAGAGAAATGGAGGTGAATTTGGGAAAGAAGGCAGAAAAAAGGGCGATTAGAGGTAGCCTCATGTTGAGGGAAGGAGTCTTTTAGGTTATGTGATTGTATAGCAACATGGATGAATAAAGAAATTGCATCCTAGAATACCGCTCCTAGACTAAAACCCAGGGAAAACCAATCCTACGAGTCTTGAAGTCTGTTTATTGTTTCCTGTCTATAAATAAACATTCTGATATCTTCCATTTTAATTTCTCTATTTCATAAACATACCCAATTTAATTTCATAAAAATGGTTTACCATTTACAACTCTCTATCTCTCTCTCTCTCAGGAGAAATCTGGTGACTTCTCATGAAAGTATAAAACTAGCGACACTTTGTTCCCAATGTTCTCACATCTATTTGCCAAACAAAAAACGGCAAGGATTGTGAGCGCCTCACTGCTTCTCCTGAAAATTTCTGAACAAATAATCCTCAAAGGAAAAGGGACAATGATAGAGAGAGGGAAGGGAGGGAGAACAACGTTTTCAATTAGTGAGCAGAGTAAATACCGTAAAAAAGGAGAACTTTTGGGGGTGACCCAATTTTTCATCTACCTTCTCTCTTGTTTAATGCTTTAATTTTGAAAAATGTATGAGGCAAAAAATCCTCGAGTAAAGCAAATCCGTTGCGTATACTTACAAAAGTGTCTCCATGGACTTATCTACTTTTGAAAAATGAACCGAGTTAGCTACTAAACCTCTTTTGCCATTCCTTCTTCCATGCACCTCTTTTCAGTTTAATTTTGTCGGAGCCCGCTGTATCTGAGAACCTGGGAGAAATCTTGGGAAACAAATGAAATATTTAATTCAGTAAAAATTTCTCTTTAAATATTTATGAAAAACTTTTAAGGTTTTTCTGATTTTCTTTACTGCTTCTGTAACAGACTGTTCAGATGAGGAGGGGGGAGGGGCAGGTAAGCAGGTATACCTTTCCGTTTCATTCTAGGATGGTAATGAGTTTTTAACTAATTACAATACTGACAGTGCAAACTGTTGAAATAGTACGCCCTTTGTGCAAGATAGGTACAGGGTGTTCTCAAGTAGGAACCCACAGTTCCACTTTACTGTCAGCTTTTCTAATTTGCCAGTTAGTGAAAGAAGATAACTCTAAATGTAGACAATCGAATGTTCGATTGTCTAACAAATGTTTTTTTTTTTTTTTTTCTCCAGAATTATTGCTAATTTCATTGTACCCGTGATTGTAATTTTTATCATTTCAAAAGTATCCAAAAAATCGAAGTAATTTTGACATAAAAGCCGGCCTGAATAGGGAATCTACGTCAATTTAGAACATGCATTTCAAGCGTTTTTTAGTTGAAGTAGCAGAAGATATTGTTCTAATTTTTATTACGAAAAGATACGAACTTTTTTCATAACTTCTCTAATCTCTAATTCAGAATTTCAATCTTCCGATAATTTTGCTGCGAATGGCAAAACGTATACATACATGTTTCATAATGATTCGGTATAGCAAATACGGTATAGTGCCCCGGAGGATTTACCTAGAAATTAATTATTTCAAAACACCGGGGAAGAAGGGTGCAGCAAAACTTTATTAAATTGCTGCCCCGAAATGTTTCTCAAATCATAAAGAATATCATCGCTTCTGATGAATAAGTTATCTCGGGGTTTGGTAAGTTGAGACCGTCGTGGGTTTTTTGATATTATATGGGATCCTATTAGAAGATAAGTTTAATAAAATAATTAAAAGTTTTCTCCAAAGAAAGTACGTCCCTAACTCCCCTCCCACTTACCCCCCTGACCTCTCAAATTTCTTCCTGGTAATGAGAAGAGCAGGTTTGAATTTCCTTGAAAAGGAGTTAACTCTTCAGTGCTACCGCCACCATATTGTGGTGAGGAAACCTTTGCTGCTATTGCTAGAAATAATGCATTCAATTTAAAAGTTGCTTGTTTACAGTTTGAAATAAAAATACATATTTATTTTGATTTCCATTTAGTTAAAGTTTATGCAAGCGCCAAAGGAACTTCTATTCGGTTACAATATTTTAAATTCCATGTTTTCTGTACATTACTTGTTGACTAGCTAATATTTTAACGTTTATTGTATTTGTACATATTTATGTAATATACATAATTATGTTAGTGTATTACAACTGTAGTGGGTAACTCAGCATTACGAAACTCCAATCACTACATACTTATTCCTTCTCTCAATGCCGTCTTGGTCGTTACTCTTACTCATTTTTCCTCGCGAGGTATGAGTGGACACCGACATCCAAAACCGATAAGGTATAAAAATTTCTACCCAGCCGGGATTCGAACCCAGGACACCTGGGTGCAAGCCTAGTGCTCTACTCCACTCTGGCACAACGACGATTTTTTCTTCTCTCAAATGAGCTCAATCTTTTGTAAGTAAGTTATTTGTTATTAAAGCCTCCAAAAGTTTGCGGAAAATATTATATTAGTAGGGTTATGTCTTCTAATTGAATGTGTTTCAATGTCTGAGCTAATCTCTACTCAGCTAAAGCATAGAATTCTCACATCTAAAAACGAAATATTGACAGTTCAGGGGACTAAACCAGACAAAAGTTCGACGGAATCAAAGGCTTGCTCTCACACAACTTTGTCATTTGTCAGCATTAAAGTTTTGCAGTAAGTTTTCCTAATTTCTGCATCCATCCAAATTCAGAGAGTGGGGGGTCGGAATAGTTTACCCTGTTAATTGGCGGAGAGGTTTCGGTAGAGGTAAGTAAATGTCTTTAGTGGTTTCCTCCATTTCTTGTGTTCCATCACTGTGATTGGTAACACATGGTGTTGCAAGAATTATTATTTATGGTGGCCGGACATCAATCAATTGATTTCTTACACTTTGCTCATTTTTACTCATCATGATTTTTTCCCCTGGATTTTTATCCATTGCTTTCTGTTTGTATAATATGCAGGAGCAAAAAACATTATTATATCTTTCTACTAGATCTCTCTCTCTCTCTCTCTCTCTCTCTCTCTCCTCTCTTCTCTCCCCACTTATATCTGCATTACTCACTGTTCTCCGCTTTTAAATTCAATTATTTTAAAAATACGCGGCAGCGTCATATCATGTGGTAAAGGGTTTGGTTTTGGTATAAAAAAAAATCATTGCAATGCAGGGAAAGCTTAATTCATGCAAAGTTTCAACAACCAAACCAAAAAATGGGTTAGAGGAAAATATATTTTACATAATATACTTACAATTAAAAAAGCTAAAAATTTAACATTTGCTTTTTTCAACAACTAAAAATTTATTTAATTAAAAATTTAAAACTATGTTTTGCAAATCTTAATCGATTTCATCTTTAACTTTAACTCTAATGTGTCTCATTTAGAAGATAAATGGTTTACCCTAACACTTGATGTTCATTATATATTATGAATAATTGTTTTTGGGGAAATATCATTTTTTTATGTAAAATTTACCAAAGTATTTGTTTAGGTAATTAGAAACATTAATAATTTATAGTAATACTATTCTTATTTAATTTTTTTGCATAATTTTAATTTGGTATCATCACCCAGTTTCTACTGATGAATATAAAAGAAAAGAACTACCTTTTATCGACTGAAATACTAACATGGTATTTCGAACAGCGAAACAAATCTCTCGTAGGTAACTATAACTCGTATTTCTGCTTAAAGTAAGGGATCTCAAATTTGAAATGATGAAAAAAGTAAACCTCAAAAGTCCCGTGAGTATTCAGTAATTTCCTTCGATTTGAAAATTTCCAAGTAGGTTCCTACCTACTGTTATCCTTCCTCCTTTTCCTCCCCTCTCCCACCCATCCGTTAACTTTTGAAACCTGCAGGAAAAGCTCTAATATCCTGGATTGTACCCGGACTTATCAAGGAATATAATATTTTCTTCATTTTATAAACTTTCATGAATGAATGGATTTCTTTCTCCTTCCTGTATGATTTCGTATCCTTTGCTCATGCGAATTTCCATTGCAGAATTCGGTTTCGTTTCTAGTACAAACATATTCAAATGACATTGTTTTTTGGATACTGACTTCATTTTTAAACAAGCTCGGTCCTTATAAATGTGATAGCTATCCTGCGTTAAATCGAGTAGTTAAGAAAATTGTTTTTTTTTTTAATCCCTGTGATCCGTTGATCATGAAGTGACCATCGAGGTTTGAATCCGTTTCTGGATGATGGATTTGGCATTGCTGGATAAAGTTAATACAAGGAAATATTTCAGTGTTAATCACTGGTTTCTAGTTTTCTTCTATTTTTCATACACCCTGTCAGAGTGGTACTTCATTTTTCTGAAAGCAATTTCCTTTTCTTTTCTCCTTTTTGGAGGGAGCTAATATTAAATATACCTTTTCGGTATACAATGAACCACCAGTTCTTCCTCTATTCTTTTCTTTTCCTTTTCTCTGATATTTTTCTTTGTTTTTCGTAATCTCCTTAAGACAATATTTCATTTTTTTTTCCTTCTCTCTTTTGTATTCAAGTGTGTGTACTATGTTTCTGTACTGTACAGCTATATTCCTTTCATATTTCCTTTTAAATATTTTTTTTTATATAAAAAAAGTGCCTTAATTTTCATCTCCTCGTCCTCTCTTAGTCTCCTCGTAGCTTCTTCTTTTCTTCTCTGTTGAAATTTTTGAACATTTTTAAAATTAGAAATATGTTCTGTTGAGAAAAAATAGAAGAAAGCGCAGGGTCGGGGCAGGCAAGGGCGAAAACACAATGAGAATAAATGTTCTTTTACTTAAATAAGAATTATGCTTCTAGTCTACCCCGCATACAGGATACAAAAGAAGAGCATCCTTGAGAAGACTCCTTTTCTTGAGAAAATCCTTTGTACTTCCTCTCTCTGTTCAAGCCCAAGTGTTCTTTCAATGGCCCTATATACTTTAGAAGCAATATGTTCCAGGGAAAACCGTTTTGACATCAGTTAACGCTAAAATGTTGTTATGTTTCCTATTATTTTCTCTTACGTTTATATTAAAAATATCAGGGACACTTCTTGGAAGCCAAGGAAATACGACGAAACCTGGAAACTCTGTTTATGAAAGCTATAAATAGTCCGTGCTGGAGTAAGATTGGTTCTATGGTTCCTGACAGTACACCTAGAAATAGTACGATTTTTTTTACCAAATGGAAATAAAACTCAAGATATCCGATTTCAACAATTTAAACATAAGTAATGTCCCTCAAGCTACTGATAAAAAGATGATATGCCTAAAATGTTTACCAGGAACTTCTTGGCGTATAATAGCTTGGTAACTTGAACCTCCTTAAGTTGTAGTTGTGTAGTTCCAATTTATATAAATTATAAGAGTGCCTAGTCCACTTTTAAGATACAACTAACTTTAAGGGCAAATAGAAACGCAGATATTCCAAGCTTGAACTAGGAGCCAAGATATTTTATTAGGATTTCTAATAGATTGAGGAACATCTCATTAAGTAGAAGCTCAGGACATGAGGACACTGGAGTAATAGAAACAGTTCAGCAGATATACCTACATATTACATGTTGTATATTCTTGCTGCTTCTGCATAGAAAATAAAGCTCGGGACACTTTATTGTTGGCACATCCAGTTTACAAGATATTATAGCTATTATTATCACTACCACAAGGAGCTGTCTTTGTAATGAGCGTTGTCATGTGTTTCAGCTTACACGACTTTGTCAGGGCATTGCGAGGTTTACTGTAAATCTGCACTGGGAGATTACCCGGCGAGATAGTGATACCATTATCGCGGAACTAAGCAAATATACAGGGTGGGAGGTTTTTGAGCTTGAGCTTCACATTGGGCTCGAAAAGTTTGAAGTTCAGAAACGATTAAAGCTCGAAAAGTGGTCGTAGAGAAACAATAAGAGTAATATAGTATATGTCATTAGTCATTATGCCTGTATGTACTATATGTACATAATTTTACATTATGTACATAGTTTACACAATCAAGCAATTAGCTTAAAATAGGAATAAAAAATCCTGATAGGTTGGAAGATAAATGGAAAGAATTTTTTTCAATTACCTATCTCACAGAAAACTTATCTCTTCTTTTATTCAGTGAGATAGATAGTAAAGGGACTTTTGGTGTCTTCTTGTCAAAGGGACTTTTGGTGTTTTCTTGTCAAAGGGACTTTTGGTGTCTTCTTGTCAAAGGGACTTTTGGTGTTTTCTTGTCAAAAGGACTTTTGGTGTTTTCTTGTCAAAGGGACTTTTGGTGTCTTCTTGTCAAAGGGACTTTTGGTGTCTTTTTGTCAAAGGGACTTTTGGTGTCTTCTTGTCAAAGGGACTTTTGGTGTTTTCTTGTCAAAGGGACTTTTGGTGTATCGTGTGATATAAGATGTTAAAATTATAATATACCTGTTTAAAAAGCCATGTAACTAAATAAAATAGGCTAGTGAATTAGAATCGCCTCTCATTAATGCTACGATTCGCGGCCGACTCCATCAGGTACACACTACACACTGTAGACGGTCGCATGACTTTTTCCCTAGCTTAGTGGTGCTCTAATAACAATGGCGTCTATTAGAGCACTCCAACATCTTGAAAAGATCTCAGTCTGATGCTCGCTTCAGAAGAGGACTAATTAGTTCCCTCTATCAGATAAGACTCTCCCCCACTGGGTTCCCACGAACATAATCAGTGCCGGATCATGATATTCATAATCCACTTGACTAGGGATTAGGACTACACTCAATGCACCCAAATAGGCAAAATCATTACAAATTTTGACAAAATTGTACAAAGAACCAACATGCATGCATGACTAATAGGATTCTAAATTATATTTGGGTGAAAAAAAAATAGATCAATTATTTGTTATATAATAAAATTAATATAAATATTACTGCAACAGTGCAACAATACGGGTGGAAATAGGTTAGATCCTAGGATCGGAACCCAAAGCATTCATTCTATTGTCTTACACCCAATAATGCCAGCCTCCGTGGCGTAACGGTTGTGACTACTGCCCGTAGTCCAGAGATCCTCAGTTCGATTTCCGGTTGGAGCAGACTTTTCGCACAGAAAATTCTGTTCCCTCCGAACCTGTGAGGCTGGCGATTCCGGCCCTACCCAGGCTGGGTGAGGTTAATGTGGGTAGCTGGTATGATTCCCAGCGAATGGAGGGTAAAACCCCCATCCTGTCTACCTCAAGTCAGGACGTTAAAACCAAATAGAATCAATGGACATGAAAGGAGCCTAGACATTGGATCTGGGCGTCCATATAATCCTCTCACCACCGTGATTTAGGTATCAATACCTATCTCACGGACACGGAATTATATATTATTATTACACCCAATAATAAACTCCGCCACTTGTATCGACACCACCCTTCGTCACTGTAGGTCTTCTTTCTGACCCGACTATTACTATCGTATTCCCAACTGCTAGTCGTAGCTATTGACTGTAGGATCAAGATCAGCCCGGGGTAAGCCACCGAGCAACATTCACACGATCTCCGGACTGTGGGCCAGGAGACCTCTGGAGGTCTGGAGGTCTGGTGAGTGGGAGCCCGCACGTTGGGGACCTCCTACATTCCCATCACAGACCCTTTCCATACCAGCTGGAACCCATTGCCCTTGCAATAGAGGACGATGGGTTCTAGCCCTTTCTGGCAAACCAGAACGAGGTACAATCGAACTTGGATATACGAGAATTGAATTGAATTGAAAATGGGGCAAATGTATTTACATCAAGACTATATCCATTTTTAATTACCTCCTAAGCTAAACTTAACTTTTTGGGAGAGCTAAACTTAACTTTTTGGGAGATCTAAACTTAACTTTTTGGGAGAAATCGAGGGACCGGAATTTTTACTGTTTATACAGTTTTCTATTACAAGTTTATTTTCCCTTATAGAGAGGTAAATTTGACCTAGTAATGTTTCTCTTATATCCAGGATCGACTGAATTACTGCATCCTAGACGCTAATTTCCTTAGGGAAATCTTTGTGGCTGGCGTACCATTTGGATTATCCAGAAATTTATTTCTGACTATCCACAATGTAGACTCTTTCAGTTTATATTTGTGTTAATCACAAAATTGATGTCATATTTACTCAAATTTTCTATGCTTGTGACTTGAACCACCGACCTCCCGGTTACGAGGACACTGTCTTATCGAGTATTTCCTCAGACCATTACGTGCGCCACCTATAGTTTTTGTTAAAAATACCTACTCCACTCTATTTAATTGACAATAGTCCTCCCCGTCCTAACTTCTATTTTGACACCTATGTATCAATATCCTTGCCTCGCTCCCTGCTCCCCCGGCATTGATCTTACTAAATACTTGTGAGCTCTCAGACAGTACACAAAATATTATTTAAATAACTTAAATCATTTAAATAATTTAGGATTTAGGGAAACAGATTAAAAAAACCTCACTTTGACAAGGTCAAACGCCAAAAGAAAGAAAAGAAACAGTTGTGCTAGCACGACTTTTTATGTATAAACAATAAATAACGTAAAAAGATGGTGGTGGAATCAATATGAAAATAATACCTACGTATACAAACATCTGATGTAAAATGTATCCCCCAAAAAATATCACTTCGTGACATAAAAAAAGTCCCGCCAAGTCGTTCCCCAAAAATATTTCAGTTCCCAAATTCATCCCTCCCTTCCCAAAAAATATATTAGTTTGTTGTGACCTCCCCCAAAAAAAATATTGAAATCAATTTATGGCCCCGCCTTTTATTCATTCACCTAAGTGCAACAGTATACTTATTAATAGTCTCCCCTCTCTCTTTCTTCTATGTCCTCTTTCTTTTGTTCCTTGTTGCATGTTGGAATGTTTCCTTTACAAACTCAGAACTTCAGTCTTATTTCCTTGCTCCTTTCACCGACTTGGGCTCTTGGCGGAGTACCACCCAGCAGGTCCGTTCTTAGCCAAAAGAACTGATGTCTTGGTTCTTTTCCAAGATTATATATAAATGTAGACATTTGCAAACATGTGATCCTTGGAAATGAGCCTGAATTGTGACTTGATCTGATGGTCCAATTCTCGTTGGTGGCAGATATTTTGCGACTTAGATACAGATAATGCATCCTTGGGTCGCGGTCGGCTAGACTTCTCATTTCCTGTTCTCCATAAGAACCACTATGTTAAATTATCTCTTTTTAATTCTTTAAAAATAGCACTGTCTATTAGATTCATATATTTATCATTCCCAGTTGTGTGGTACTCCGCCAAGAGCCCAAGTCGGTGAAAGGAGCAAGGAAATAAGACTGAAGTTCTGAGTTTGTAAAGGAAACATTCCAACATGCAACAAGGAACAAAAGAAAAGAGGACATAGAAGAAAGAGAGAGGGGAGACTATTAATAAGTATACTGTTGCACTTAGGTGAATGAATAAAAGGCGGGGCCATAAATTGATTTCAATATTTTTTTTGGGGGAGGTCACAACAAACTAATATATTTTTTGGGAAGGGAGGGATGAATTTGGGAACTGAAATATTTTTGGGGAACGACTTGGCGGGACTTTTTTTATGTCACGAAGTGATATTTTTTGGGGGATCTTATAACTTTTTGTAGTGGCCCTGCATACTCGTAGGTGTGGGGTGTATGATACATGTTTCAATATAAAACTTTAAAGTCATTATTTAACATATTAAATAATGACTTTAAAGAAACAAGTATTGATAAATGAAACAGTTTGAATGTGAAGATAAAGATTTTAGTTTGATATTCATAACTAAGCACAGTATCCTTCTCCAAATTATTCTTTCACCTAAAAGTAGATATGCGACTTTTGACTCATCTGGGAGAGTGATAATATACTAGATACTGAATGTCTATACACCAACTTTGTTCTGAGCTCTGAAAATGATCCTTTTCCCAATTACATGCTAAATGTCCATTTTAGGATAATAGAACAATAAAAAAGCACATCTACCACCCACGAGAAAAAAATTATACATCGTTTGTGAAAATCGTTCTAGTAATTTTGGCTGTAAAGCGGTCAACGTGAAAGAAGAAGCAGTAAATGATGAAAAAAATGACATTTTTAAAGTTTGGTTTTCTCCAACTTAACTCAAACGATTTTGATGGTTTTTTTTTCAAAGCTTGTCTTTATCGTGCCACAATCTATATGTATTTATAGTCCGATTCCCTTCATCACTTGTACTTTTTTTCCTACAACTACAAGAATTGTGCTACTTTTGCTCTGGCGTATAATATCACTTGGTAACGCGCGAATTACTTTGACTTGGAGGTTCGGAGCGCTACCGCCCTCCTAAATTATAAATTTATATTATTATAACAATGATAGCATTTTCTTATTATAATAATGATCTCGCCTTATTTATGAGACAGACAAACGAAAGCCAAATCGTCCTGTATGCAAGTTAAAACAGAACCCCACTTAGTGAGGTTGCTTCGCTCCCTCACTGTGTTCGGTTAATAATAGTACGTCCTACATTGTTTAACGTCAATATTATTATTTTTTGGCTTTATTTTACATGGTTTGTTGTGTTTCTTTGAACAGTAAATTGAGGTTTACTGTTCAAAGAACCTCACTTAGTGAGTTCGTTCTCACTGTGTTCGGTTAATTATGTTTAAAAGAAGGTAAGAAAACAAGCGAGACCCCTCCCTCAAGTCGAAGAACGATTAGAGAGATAGTCCCGGTTATTCTAAAATTAATCCCGTTTCATAAATTGGCCCTTTGTCACAGATTTTTATAAGGATACTGTGTGCCATTCATTTTATCCAGATGGGCCCCTCAACTGGTTCAGATAGTGGGTACAACCTGAACATATTTCCTTAATTTATGTCAGATATAATAATTAAGACTTTTAAGTCCCATTTTCCAGCAGAATGCCCAAGGTGTATTATTATGTGGTAAAAATTCCAAATGGGAGGATAACTATGAATTTTTACAATTAATTTCTGTGAAAGAATACTGAGAACGAAGCTTATTGTGTTGTTCAAGTAATAAATGTATAAATATATTTTTTTTAACTGTTAATTTTTTATTGTATATTAAAAATTTCTCTTTTATATATAGACTTGAGGTACAACACAACCCACAACAAAAAGGGTAATAGTACCTCATAAACTCACTAAATTTAATGTAAAATATTAAAATACAGAAGTCACCGTGGCAGAGTGAGTTAGCGCGCTAGGCATTGCACGCACGGTGACCTGGGTTCGATCCCCAGCGGGGCAGGATTTTTTCTGCTCTGTTCTTGGGTGTTCGGGGTCCACTCATACCTCGTGAGGAAAAATGAATAGCTGCTTTAACACGTATGAGACGGCGTGCCCACCGGTGGGTCACGTTTTTTTTTCAATTTCTCTTTTAACGTGACCCACCGGTGGGCACAGATAATGCTATTATATATTTTTGTACTCGCCCGTCCCAATTTTTTTTTGTTGTTATCATATTTGGAACACATACCCTAATTTGAAGCCGTCCCAGCTCAGCGTACAAACTATAGAAAATAGGACCCGTCTCATATGTGTTAATGTGAGCAGCGACCAGTGGCGGAATTATAGGCAAAAATAAGATATTGGGATATTAATGATATGGAAAAGTCCTATAATTCTGCGCTACCCACTAAAATTGTGATATAATAACACAAAGAAACACATTTCTTCTAAAATAAGTAAAGAGTATTTTGTTTAAAAAATAAAAAAAAATTACGTGTCCCAGTTAGGTTTTGAACCCTCGGACCTCTGGCATTTTTAGCATCACACAGTGCCGCCTTTACCACTGAGCTAACTGGACTGCTGATGTACTCACGTGGTTTTTGCAACACATAAAAGCTTCACTTTATTTTACTTTGTATAATAAACTTTTTAGCGGCCAGTGAAAGAAATATTTACTAGAGAGAATTGGATAGGGAAGGAAGCCTTTCAATTCCTATGTACCTAATAGGTACCTACATTCCTAATTAGGAATAGGTATTAGGTAGTGTAGGGGCTTTTACAAAGTTTTCTATGAAACTTCTACATTTCCTACTTAGAAAGGTTCCCAAACATTTAGACATTCATACACATACATATTATGTTAACATTGGGTACTAGAGATTTTTTACATTTTGAACCTAATATAACCAACATTTTAGAAGAAAAAAAAAATCTTGTCTTTTTCACTCCTTGGGCATTACAGGTTTATTATAGCTAAGTATGTATGACGTTATTTGTGGTCAAGCACAAGGTCTCTTCACAAATTTTGTGGGTAGCGCAGCATTACTAAGAGCCTCCTTTACTTTTCAAATTCTATTACATTAATTTATTTTTACTCTGGTAATGCCGCCATTGGTCGTTACTTATTCAGTAACTACTCATTTTTCCTCACGAGGTATGAGTGGACCCCAAACACCCAAGTAATGTGCAGAAAAATTCCTTCCCAGCTGGGATCGAATACAGGTCACCATACGTGGTAAGCTTAGCGCGCTAACTCACTCAGCACCGGCGACTATTTATGGGTTAGTATACCTTTACACAATTTCACATCGGGACATGTGGATTGAAAGGTTTGTGAATGAATAAGTATATACATAATAAACTACATTAAACATATATACTCCAATGTTATTCGAGCTCTGAAAATGATC
>JAMCCL010000258.1:0-32500 GCA_024516035.1 Bactericera cockerelli
AGCAGAGCTCGGACTCTTATTATACCACCGTTTGTAAAATTCATTAAACTGGTTTTAATTTCTCTAAATTTACAAAATTTCTAAATTTTATTTACTCACAAAATGCTACTAGGGAAAAATTGAAAAAAAAGATGTATTTGAGATTTCCCAAAAATATCAAACCATGTGAAAGTGACCTCATCAATACAAAAAAAGTTATCACATTTGTGTTAATCCTTCCCTTTAAAATCACAAATACTCCCAAAATCGCCCTTTTCTAAATTCTACGCTGGGCACCGGGGCTTTAACCACCGACCTCCAGGTTAAAGTCCGCCGCCTTATCATCAAGGGAACAGAGGGTCAGATTCATCAATATAAAAAAAAAAACTTTTTTTTCAAGTCAAGTTGAAAAACTAGTTCGTGAAATTCGCCCCAAGGATCGTACATAACTCATAATGGGCCCCAAAAGTGAAACCCGGGGGCAAGCGTAGGTAAGATGAAACAGAGTATCATTTCTTGTTTATTCTATGGCTCTTTGTGCTTAGTCTTTTCTTTTTGTCGGGTAATTCGAAACCCTTCTTTTTTTTTTTCAAAGAAAAAATAATTTCTCGCAGAGCAAAATGTATACTGTCTTCGCTTACTTTTCGATTTAAAGCTCCAGTGTGGGATGGAGCGAGAAAAAAATCAGACTTAAAAAACCTGACGAAAACTTTTACTTCTGATTTTTTCTGTTTATACTGATTAAAATAGAGAGCTTAGAAAGGGTTAGATGATGGCATGGATACTCAGAAAATATTACCTGTGATGAGAGCAAAAAAGCTCGAAAACAGCTGTCAGGTATGTTCTGAATCATGTACAAGTACATCTAGTTACAAAATTCTCACTTTTTGTTTTATACTATTTATATGATTAATTTCTATTAGAAATCGAAAGTAATTGTGTTCGTTTATGTTTAAAAATTTTTCCCCGGGTTTAACCACGCCCCTTCCCAGCCCTTAAAACACATTTAAACCCCCAAACACTCCCACAATAACCACCCCACCCAATAACACAACAAGAATAAACATTAAACACACTCACATTCCACACAACCCCCCACCGGCCACCACGCAAACCTACACCGGGCACCCCAAACCCCAAATTAATACATAACACCCAAAAACCTTTCCAAAAACACAAATAAAAACAAATTAAAACCAATCCCACCCACAAAACAAAACCCTCACCACAAAACAAATTGTCATTATTTGAAAAAAAATAATGAATATTTTTTGCGCCCTTTATTTTCTTGGTTTCCCCTTACTTTTAAAAGGAATGGCTATCAAAAAATTTCGCGATCAAATTATTGTCAGATGAGCCAAACCCATTAGTGAAAAACTTTTCTCGTTTGGAGTGAAATATCGTCACTTAAATTTCGAGAAAAAGTCCCTTGAGGCCAAAATTAAACGTGAAATTTTACATGTTACCATAGTTTTTTTAAAAAAACCCGGCTTAGAAAAAATCGGTTCATCAGGGTTTTCCCATCATATTGAATTGGAAAAGCCAAGCCCTTGCCTAAAAAACTTTCCTTTTGCCCTTTGGATTTTATAGGGCGTTCGGAAAAAATTTCAGGAATAAATTGTATTTATGTTCCAAAAAAGTTCGATTTTTTGGTACCCCATTATTTTTTTTTTCCCAAAACAATTGTGCTTAACTTGTTTTAAAATAAGGGGGGAAAAAGGGGGGGGGGTTTTAGGGTTTTGAAAAAATTAAATTAAAAAGGGGGCTTTTTTGGGGTCCAAAAATTGTGAAGGAGGTTGTTTAAATGAAAAATTTAACTATTTGAATTTTCATTTATAAATAAAAGAGTCAGTCCTTTAAAATAAAGGACAGCTCCTTTATTTTTACAATAGGGGCTAAACGGCAAAAACCACTTACTTCTAAAAAAGGGAAAAGACTTCGTTTGTCCTACTCGTGAAAAAATTTTTAGGGAAAGCTTCGGAAGACTCCCCATGGCCGGGTCGAGACCCCCCTGCTAGGTCCAGCTCATGTAGATGAAAGGGGACCACTTTGGAGCTCTGTGATTGGTGGGAAATTTTATCACGGACGTTTATTCTACATGAGGCGGAAAGCAGCAGTCACATCTCGCCCCGGCCATTAAAAAGCGGGGTTTCCACTTTAAAGGGGAAAGGGGGAAATATTTATTAAACGAAAAATCAATGACTTAGAAAAAAATCTGGTGTAAACATCACCGATTTTCCCTTTTATCATATTAGGAATGGGAACAGCCCCAAAAGCCACGGGTGACTAAAGGTAATATTTTTTTTAAAAATCAATTTTCAAATTGGTAATCAGCACTTCAAAATCATTGGATTTGATATGTCAAAACCCCTATCTACGGTAAATAATAAAAAAAGTTGGTCTAATGGGGCCCCTCGAAATTACCGGAAAATTGGACCTGGGTTCCAAAAGTTCAAGATACCCATTTATCTGAGTAAACCCCTATTATTTTTTTTTTCCCAAATGAAATGTTGTTCTCACAAATCTTGTTAAATAAAATCGGTTTTGGAATATTTGGTTTACTTCCGGGGACAATATTACATATCGGGTATTGTGTTCATTTTTATATTTTTTCTAACGTTACCTTAACCTTTTTTAGGTCGTTACTTAAAATTTAAAACGAAAAAAATTTTTTGGTTTAATTTTTTGCAGACAGTTTGTTCTTTTCTTCAATAACCTTTTATTATTTTTTTAAACATCATTGTTCCATCCGGTTTGGTATGATGATTTTCATAGACAAGTTAGTTTAAATAAACATGGTATTAATTTCTAGGGTAACTTTTCTATATTTCAGTACCCCAAAAGAAATCCCTTTAAAAATAATGAGTTCAAGGTTTGCTTTTCTGTCGTATTGGAAAAAAAATTGGGTTATTTTTTTTCATCCGGGAAATTTTAGAGCATGTTTTTTTTTTTTTTGCTCAATTCCCCTTTCCCAAATAGAGGGAAATTTCATGACGAGGGTTTTGGGAAAGCCTGGGGTTAGGGTTACCCCCGAAAATTTTTGGGAATAAGGGAACAAATAAGAAACCCTGAAAACTCACCCCCCCCCCCCCCTTTTTTTTTTAAAAATTTTAAGCTTTGTTTTTTTTGGAGTTTTTAAAATTTGGGTTTTTTTTCTGAAATGGTCATACAGGGCGGAAAAAAAAATTGTTTTTGTTTTTTTTTCCCTATTACTTTTTTATATAGATAAAAATTTTTATATTCCAAACTTCTTGTTTAACGGTTTTTTTTTAAAACTTTTTAAAAAAAAAAGTACACACTACGACGCGGGGTCTAGTTCAGTTTTTTGGCGATAGGCCCCCAGTCTCTGAACTTCATAGTTTGCGTTCGAACAACCCCCGGGGACAAATGGGGTATTAGGGGAAAAATGATTCTTCAGTTTAATTTGTCTATCGCCTATATGGTTTTTAAAAAAATAAAAAAAAAAACGGGCCAAATTTAGGGACCCAAATTTTCCTCGTGATTGTTTCACATTGTTTTACACGGGGCCCAATTTTTGAGTTTTTTATACTAAATCATTTTGTACCTCCAAAAACCCGCTTTTAACCAATTTTTTTCAATTTTTTTTTTTTTTAGGGTAGAGTACTATTTTTTCTACATTCTAGATACTTACAAAAATTTCAGGGGAAACCCCGTTTAGTGGGTTTTCCGGGGAATTTGCGGGGTTACAAGGAATTTTTTCAACAAAAGGGACAAAGGGGACAAAAAAAACCAAAGTTGCTCGGGGAGGTTTGAAACGCCCGGGGTTATGAACAAAAATCTGGGGGGTAAACATCACACGATTTTCCCCTTATCCCCCAAAAGGAGTCGAATTCCGCCATGGTGTTTGAACGGAAAACAGTTTAACCCAAAAAAAATAAATTTGCCAAATTCGTGATCAGCACTTCAAAATCATTTAATTTGATATTTTCCCAAAACCCCCTTTCTAGGATGTAAAAAAAAAAGTTAGCCCAATGGGGGTCCCCCTAAAAATACCGGAAAATTTTGGGGGGGCCGGTTTCCAAAAGTTAAAGATTAAAAAAATGATCAGAGTGAACCCCTATTTTTTTTTTTAATCTGAAAAAAAAATGTTGTTCTCTAATTTTTTTGTATCTTTAATAAAATTAAAAGAAGCGGTGTTTGGGCCCAAAAAAATATTTGCGGCCCTGCGGCCGCAGAATCCCGGCCGTTTTTAAACCAAAATTTTAAAGGGTTTTTTGGTTTTAAAAAATTTAAATTTTCCAAAAAAAATTTTTAAAGGTCTCTAGCTCTTACCTTTTCTTGAGATATCCGTTCACAACCCCACAGAAACACGGGACACACCACGGGACAGACGCACGGCCCAAAATGGCTGAAAACCCCCTTTTTTTGGTTCCGGGGCTATGATTCTTTCCCGGGAAATGTGAAAAAGCTGGGTGGTCAAATTTTCGCAAAAATACAATATTTTCCCCTTATTATAGGAAAAGGGGAAAATTTTAAAAATTAAAAATCGGAGCAAAAAAATCTGGTGAAAACATCCCCCGATTTTCCCAAAATTTTCTTTTTAAAAGGGTCGTGTGTTTTTCCAAATCGACTTTCAAAATCTTTGAATTTGTTTATGTCACCCCCCCCTTTGTAGGAGGGAAAAAAAAAAAAAAATTGGTTTGAAAAACATCACACGCCCTTTCCCTTTTACCCCCCAAAAAGGAGTAAAATTTCCGCCACGGGGTGCCCTCAAGGGTAACGATAACAAAAAACCCCCAATCCCAAATTCTTTAATCGGGCATTTTTCAAAATCTTTGAATTTGTTATTTTCAAAAAACCCCATGTGGGGTTGAAAAAAAAAAAAAAAGGTTAGTAAAAGGGGTCCCCCCGAAATCCCGGAAAAATTGGGGCCTGATTTCCCCCAAAAAGTTTCAAGAAAATTAAAAAAAAATGATCAGAATAGCCCCCTTTATTATTTTTTAATCTAAAAAAAATGTTTGTTCTCAAAAAAAAAATTTTGTATTTTTTAACCAATTTAAAGAAGCAGCGTTTCCCGGTTTGCATTTGGGCCCTGGGGCCGCGGGAAATGCGACCGTTTTAAAAACCCAAAAGTTTGGGGTTTTCTTCTGGTGTTTTAAAAACCCAATTTAGGTACCAAATTTAAAGTCTTAGCTTTTCCCGTTCTTAAAGGATTTCCTTTCACACACAGACAAAACAAAACAGACAGACGCAGGGCCCCAATGGCTGAAAAAAAAACCTTTTTTGGTATCCTGGGGGCCATGGATTCGTCCAAAAATTTGGGGAAAAACGGGGTGGGGTAAAAATTTTCGCGAATACAATATTTTTCCCCTTTTTTAAAAGAAAAGGGAAAAGGGTAAAAAATTTTTGCCCCAAAGGGGGCCCCCCCCCAAAATTTCCGGTAAATTGGGGGCCGGGGGTTCCAAAAATTTCCCAAGTTTATCAAAAAAATGTTCGGGAATAGACCCCTATTATTTTTTTAATCTAAAAAAATGTTGTTCTTAAAAAATTTGTATTTTTTAACCCAAATTTTAAAAGAAGGGGGCGCTTGGGGGTTGGGCATGTCGGCTTAGGGGCCCGAAGAATGGGGGCCGTTTTTAAACCCAAAAAGTTTTCGTGGTTCGTTTGGTGAAATTAAAAATTTATTTGGGGTTAAAAAAATTTTCAAGTCTCTAGCTTTTTCTGTTCTTGAGTATCTGTTCACCCCACACACAGACAGCGGGACAGACAGAAGACGCACGGACCAAGGGCTAAAAAACAACTTTTTTGGATCCGGGAGGCCATGATTGTCCAAAAAATTGTAAAAAAACGGGGTAGGTAAAATTTTTTTCGAGAAAAAAATTTATTTTCCCTTATTTTTAAGAAAAGGAAGTAAAATATTTTTTTCACAAAAACAAAACACAATATTTTGCAAATTTTTAATATTAGAAATTTCTGGGAAAGGGTAAAAGGTACTTTAGAAAAAACTATCGTTTATTTTGGTTAACTTTAATGTCCGTTGAAAAATTTCATTTTAACTTTAAAAGAAACATAAAATGTTTGAAATCACGAAATAGTTGGTTAACCCTTTACTTACTAGTGTTTCCCTATACTTCCCATAAGGAACGAAAATTTATTTGGGAAAATCATTTTTTTTTTTCCCCATTTTCTTTCTTTTTTTTCAACGAAAGTTCGGCTATTTGCCTCTTTTTTTTTTTTTAAAACACTTTTACCGCATTTTAAATTCCTTTTCTATTTCCAAAACTTAAAGATGCTTCCACCCTGTACGACATCCCCCTTCCCCCAGTGACTTTTTGGCTCTCTCTCTACCCGACCCACTTGGGTTTTTTGTCTCAAATTGAAAATACACAATAGTTTTTGGAGGACTTTTAACGCGAAGTTCTTTTCTGTCCAACTCTTTTTCTTCTTCTTTTTTTCTTCTTTCTCTTTCTTTTTCTCTTTTTCTCTTTTTCTTTTTTCTCTTTTTCTTCTCTTTTTTTTGGTATGAAAAAGTTTTCCCTAGAAACTTATTTCGACGCTTGGTAACCCTTTTCCCAACGAAATTTAAAGCCAATATGTTTTCTTTATAAAAGATTACCCCTGGTACGGGTACAATGGGGTTTTTTAAAATTTTTTAAATTTTTATTTTTTTTGAATAAGATTAAAAACGGGAGGTTTTTTAATTATGATCTAAAAGAGTTGATAAAAATATAAAACAAAAGAAAAGAACCCAAAAGCAGAGAATTCAGAAAAATTTTTTTAAAATTTGTGTTTATTTTTCTCATCTTTTTTTCCCCGGGTTTTTATTTGGTACTTATAAATTTTAAACTATCATTTTTTAAAAGGTCACTTTTGCCCTTCATTCGCCGGAAATGGAAAATTTCCCCATTTTAAAATTTGTCCTGCCTCCCCGTTTTGGGCCCAGGAATAGCCAGAATCCGAGGGCTGAAAACTAGGGTGGTCTATCTAGTCAAAGGGCTTTCTGGGACAAAGGGGCCCTTTGGGGGACGGGAATTTTTTTTTTGGAAAACGCCCAAAAAATTTTATATTAAGCCTATACTTTTGCGACCTATGCTTTGAAAAAATGTTACGTCAAAACCTTGTTTTATGAAATTTTTAAAAGGAAAAAATGGGGAAAAACATTATTTTAAAATTAAAGCAAGAGGGCGTGTTCAACTCGCCTGAAAACCCTTTTTTAAAAAAACCCCCCTAACAAGAAAAGGGGGAAGAATAAAAAGATGCCTGAGCAAACGTCTTTAATTCGGGAAACCCTTTTTCTTGGGACAATCTAAAAATTTTCGGGGCTGTTTATGTTGAAAACCCCTTTAAAACAAAAATTCCTACTATTCAAAATGTTTCTCTTCAAAAGCCAAGGAAAAGATATTTTTTGTTTTTTAAAATTAAAAGCCCCTTTCCTGCCCAAAAACACCCTTTAAAGGGGAAAGATAAATTTTGATCAAAATTTCAAGGGGTTTACCCCGGTTTAGCCATTTTTGAGATACTTTTTCTCTCTTTATTTTTTCTCATTTAATTTGAGGTTTTAAAAAACATAGGGGTAGAGCTAAAGACAACGAAATTGTCTTGCCCCAAAGAAATTTCCCCTTTTCATTTTTTTAAAAAAATCTATCTTTTGGGTTTAGTTTTCCCCCCCCTTTTTTGGTTTCTTTCCCAAAATTTTTATCCCCAAAAATAGTTCTTCCTAATCTTTCCTTCCCTCCGTTCCTCTTTTTCAACTCCCATCAAGGGTTTGGGAAAAAAATTTTTTTTTTGCACAAATTTTAAAAGGGAAAAATAAAAAACATAGAAAAATGAGTCAGGGACGTCAAAAGTCCCTTACAGCGTATGGAAAGAGTTACAGAGGGTTGGGGGAGGGAAAAGGGAAAGGGGGAAAAATGGAGAGAAAGGAAAAAGGGGGGTGAGTTTTAAGGGGGATTATTAAAAAAATTTAAAAAAAAGGGGAAAAAGCCCAAAGAAGAGAAAAATTTTTAAAAAGAGAAAGACAAAGAAGAGGAGTAATAATGAAAAAGGAAAAAACCAAAAGAAGAAAAATTAATAATGAGTAAGGGGAAGGCAAAAGAAGGGGAGTAATAATGGAAAGGGGAAATAAAAGAAGAAAAAATTAATAATGAGTAAGAGGAAGGAAAAGAAGAGGGTAATAATGAGAAAGAAAAATACAAAGAAGAAAATAATAATGAGTAAGGGAAAGGGCCCCAAAAGAAGAGAGTAAAAATGAGAAAGAAAAAAGACAAAGAAGGGGAATTTAATAATGGAAAGAGAAAGAAAAAAGAAGAGAATAATAATAAAAAAAGAAAAAGACAAAAAAAAAAGGGGGGGGAAAATTAAAAAGAAAAAGGGACAAAGAAAATCAAAAAAAGAGAAAATTTAATCTGAAAGGGGAAAGAAAAGAAGAAAAAAATAATGAGAAAGGAAAAAAAAGAAGAAAATAGTAATGGGGAAAGAGAAAGCCCAAAAAAGGAAAGAAAAAGACAAAGAAGGGGAATAATTATGAGAAAGAAAAAGGACAAAAAAGAGAATGGGTAATGTAAAAGAAAAACAAAGAAGGGGAATAATAATGGAAAGAAAAAACCCAAAGGGAAGGGGAAAGCCCAAAGACAAAAAGAAGAAAAAATTTATGAGAAAGAAAAAAAAAACAAAAAAGAGAAAAAAAAGAAAAAAGAAGGAATAGAAAAGGGTTTAAAGAAAAAACAAAAAAGGGAAAAAGGAGAAAGAAAAGAAGGGGGAATAGTAATGATAAAGGGGAAAAAAAAGGGAAGAAAAAGGGAGAAAGACAAAGAAGAGAAATAGTAATGAAAAAGGGAGAAAAAAAAAGGAAGAAAAAGGGACAAAGACAAAAAAAAAGGAGAAATAATTAGGGAAAAGGGGAGAAAGACAAAAGAAGAAAACAATAATGGATAAAAGAAAAAAAAAGAAGAGAATAATAATGAGAAAAGAAAAAAAAAGGAAGGGAGGGAAGAGGAGGAGAAGAAAAAAAGAGAGAAAAAAGTCAAAAAGAGGAGAAATAGTGGGGGAAAAGCATAATTTACGGACGGAAAAATGACAAATAAAAAGGAATTTAAAAGAGAGGAAGGTTTTTAAAAAGAGAAAAAAAAAAATTTTTAAATAATCCTTTCGAAAAAAACCGGGGCTATGGGAATTTTTTTGGGGGTGTTTCCCCATTACTTTTCCTTTTTTAAAGGATAAGTAAATTTAAAAAAAAAAAACAAGAAGGGAAGGAAAAAATTTGGAAAAAAGTGGGGACAGAATCATGGGGGAAAAAGGAGATAGGGGGGGGGGAGGGGAGAAAAAAAGGGAAAGAAAGGGGGAAAAGGGTTTGGAAGAAAAAATAAAAAAAAAAAAAAAGAGAAAATGAAAAGGGAAATAAAAAAAAAAAAAAGGAGAACAGTCACAAAATTTTAAAAAAAAAAAAAAAAACCCCCCAAAAAAAAAAAAAACAGTTCGGGGGAAGGGGGAGACGTTGACCCTTTAAAGGGTCCCGTATGAAACCAAGAGTTGATTTCCCCCTAAACGGGGGTAAAAAGGGCCCCAAAAATATAAAGGGGGGCAGAAAAATTTCTTTTTGAGCTCTCAAAACAACCTATTTTCCCCTGAGCCCAAAATTTTTAAAAAAATTTTATACAACATGCATAAATAAAAATTTGGAAAAAAAAAAAAAATTGGTCCTCCCATTTTAAAAAAAAAACAATACTTGTGTTTATCTATGTATAAAAAGTATAGATGATATGGGAGAGTAATAAATAAAAAAATAAATGGGCCCCCAAAATTTTCCAAGGCTTCTATTTTTTAAAAGCTTTTAATTACCTGGAAAAATAAAAAAAAAACACCTGGCCCCCAATAACTCAGAAAAAAAAAAAATTAAGGGGTAGGAACCAGGTCCCTAAAAAAAAGACTTATTTCTGTTTTTCTTTATTACTTTTGGGGTGTTTTTTACAAGGGGGAAAAACTGAAACCCAAGAAAAAAAAATTAGACGGCACGGGGAAAAAAAAAAATTACTTACATTTTGGGGAATACTCTTTATAAGAAAGGTAAAGGTTTTTTTTTTTTTTTTTTTTTTTTTTTTTTTTTTTTTACAGAGGGTCTTGACAATAATTATGAAGGCCGTCAAAAAAAAAAAATTTGGGGAAAAATTACATACATTGTTTTAAGAAAATTCTTACATAAAAAAATTTTAAATGTGTTTTTTGTGTTATTATCCCCCAAATTTTCCTAAACGAGGTTTGATTTAAATTCCCAAAACACCCAAGAAAGAGCAAAAAAAAACCCTACCCCTCTGGGGATCGAACCCGGGTTTCACCGTGCGTGCAATGCCTAGCGCGCTAACCCCACTGGGGCCACGGGGATTGTAATTTTTTTAACATCCCTTATAGAGTTTTTTTTTTTGGGCAAAGTCAAAATTTTTCCCCGGGGAGTATAATTTTTATGTTATTACTAAAATTCGCGCCCAAAACGGGGAGGGGAAAAGTTGTTGAAAATGTCCGAAAAAAAAAACCCTACAAAAAAAAAAAAAAAAAAAAAAAACATTACAATCCCCAGTTATATCTAAAAAAATGATCGGCCGGGGAAAATTCTTTATTTTTAAATTTAAACCCCTTGCATCTTGAATTTCCAAATCGGCCTCAGCAGAAGCAAAATTTAAAATTTCACTAAAGGTCGATAGTTCAAATTCCCGGGAAAAAAGCCCAAAATTTTAAAGATAGTGCTAGATAGCGGGTTTTGGGATGTTGTGGGACATAACTCTTTTTTTGACAAAATAAAATAAAACTTTTTAAAAAATTCAAAAATTTCAACTAAAAAAAAAAATTTATTGTCGCGCGAGGGTTTGCCTGGGAATTACGGGTTTTCTCTTTAGGTTTCTTCAAATTTAAGCAACGCCCGCGAAGTAAAGTCTTTGTGTGCTGGCTTTCCCGGGCCCCAAAACCCAGGCTGGTAGAGGTTAGTATGGGTAGTAGGTTTATGAGTTTTTTGCAAATTGGAGGGAAAACCCCCCCGTCGAAAAATTTAAAAAAAAAAAATTTATATTTTACATTAAATTTTGAAAGGTCAGGTCTAAATATTAAAAAAAAAAAACAGAAAAAGACCCAAATCGAAAAGGGGTTGGATGGGGTCCTACTAAAGGGGACTTGGGATTTGGCGGGTTTTTGCGACCCTGTAACTTTGGAAAAACGGTAAAGGGTCCATAATGGTAATTGTTTAAAAGTATTCCCGCCTTAACCCCGGTTTGACAGAGAGAGATTAATTTCCCTAAATGGTTCGTGATTTTTTCAATGAATTTAAAGTATAAAAAAAATTCGAGTTGGCCCACTATATTAGATACGTTAAGGGGGGAAAAAAATCAAAACCAAAAATTTTAGGACTAACAAAGGCCTTTTTTTAATTTTTTTTTGGGGACCGTGTGACAAAAAAAGGTTTTAACACTACCTTTTTCTCCCCTCCAAAGCCCCCCCCCCCTTTGGGGGAAAACCCTATAAAAGTTTTGTAAATTTCCCCTTTGTGTTCTTATTTGCGTCCAAACCGGGCAAGGGGAGGGCCCACTAGTCCCCTTGTAAAGGGAAGATTCGCGATTGACAAACTATTTTTTAAAAAAAACATTTAGCGTTTTTTTTAAAAATTTTTTGGTGTTTAAAATTTTCCACTGTAAATTTTACGTTTTGCGCCATTGTACTGTACCAGGGGGGTTCTTTTTGTTATCGTGCGGTTCACAACTTTGGTCACCCCCTCTGGGGCCTAGGAACCGGGAGGAGTAAGAAAATCGGACCGGGGCCTGGGGGCCCAATTTTTTACAAAATCAAATTCTTCTTTTCCCAAAGGTGGGGTTTAAATCTGGGATTTTTTTTTCCGTGTTTTTTTTTAAAATTTTTAATTCTTATGCAATTTAAAATTATTGAGCTTTTTGGTTGATAAATTTTTAATTTTTCTTACGAGAACGGGTTTTTTTAATTTTCTTTTGGGTGTTGTGTCTGGTGGCGGGATAGGTCAAAGGATTAAACATTAAAATCCTTGATTTTATCGAATTAAAAAAAATCTTGGAAAACCGTAGGGATTCAAAACCTGAGACACCCAAAGGGGGATATGCAAATACGTATGTCGACCCCAATATCAAAATAACCTTATAGAATCACGTCATTTTTCTAAAGTAAAAAATTTTGAAGAATAAAAAAAAAAAAAGGGGAAGGGAAAAAATGGATTTCCTTTTCCCTTTCTTTATTAAAAAAAACCAAAGGGCCTGGAAAAAAATTTAAGGGGAATTTTAACGATCCTCCCACCCTTTGGTATTTTTTAGTGCGTTTCTTTAGGGAGGCCCTTTTTAAAAATACGGGAGCCTTTTTTTTTTTTTTATTTTTTTTTTTTTTTTTTTTTTTTACCATCTCTTGAATATTTTTTTCCTGGGACTTTTTAAGATGCATATCTCGTAAATTTGGGTAGGGGGTAGTTTACGTAGAAATAATTGAATTTTTGGGTTTCTGGAAATTTTTCTAAAAACCCCGGGGAAAGGTTTTTTTTATAAGGGGAACAAGCCCATTATTTACATGGGTTTAAATTTTTAGAAGATACACCCGGGGACTTGTGTAAGAAACCCGGGGATAAAAATTTCGTGACCCTTTTAAAGAGGTTTCCTGCTTTCCTTTTTTAAGGGGAAAAACCTTTTATATGAGAGGAGTTACTGAGGGTTTTCTTGAATTTCCGGGTTTCATCCAGGTTAAAACCCATAATTCAAAGAAAAATAGTCTGTTTTTGGTTTTCTCTCTAACCAGGGATTGTTTTTAAAGGGGGGAAGTGGCCCAACAAAAACACTAACCCCCTTTAACCGACTTGGCCTTAGGTTTTGGGGAATGTTATTTAGAAAGCATACATAAGTAAAAGCGTTTTCCAAAGGGGGAAAGGAAAAGGGTTTAAGAGTGGAAAAAACTCCATGGTAAATTCGATTTTTCAATATCTATGTTTTTTATAAAAGGGGATTTTTTTGTTTAAAAACAAATTTTTAAAAAAATCTGGGTTTTAAGTCATTCGAGAAGGGTTTTTTTAACCCTTCTTTCATTGGAAATCTCAAAAAAACAAAAATCCCTACAAAAAACCCCCCCAAACCCTGGGTTAGGCGGGGAATGGGCCCCCTCACGGGGTTTTGAGGTTCAAATATGGTCATCCATCCCTTCCAAACCGGCGTCAGTGGGGGTTTTATTTCCCAGTGACAAAAACGGAAACCTGGTTTGTTTCAAAACGTACCTTCGCCCGCAGGTAACAGGAGAGGTTAAAAAAACCTATTATTTCCCGGGAGTTTTTTTTTCCAATATTAAAAAATCGGATGTTTTGGTGTTCGTTTTTGTAAAAAAAAAAATTAATATTTTTTTTTTTCATATTCCGGGGGCTTTTAAAAAAAATCCCCTCCGGGAAGCAATTTTGGGTTTTTCTGTCTGTTGTCGCTCTGTCTTTTTTTTCAAGATTTCTTCCCCGGGAAAGGATGGGCGGGTAGTGATTTTTTTAAGGAGCTCTTTTTAAAGGGCTCCGCCCCGTATTTTGACTTTACGGTTTTTAAAACAGTGACATTAAAATTTTAAATATTTTTATTTTGGGTAACCTTTTAGAAATGTTTTTTAGCCCGTGTGGAAAAGCAATACTTATCAGGGCTTCAAAAGGTTACATTCAACAAAAATTTAAATTTTAATACTGTCGACCTTTTTTTAAAAAATTTTCTTTTGACTTTTGATAGGGTTTTTTAAAGATCGAACTTTCCCAAATTTTAGCCCAAAATATGAAAGGATGGGTTTTCTGCTAAGTTAAGTCAAACGTTTTTTAAAAAACACATTTTTTAATTTTTTAGTTTTCATTCAAAACTTTACATTACCAAAAATTTTTCAGTGTTTATAAGGCATTTAATTGTAGCGAATGAAATTTTTTATCATAAAAATTAAATTCATAAACCCAAATTGGATTCCACCCCCCCCAAAACCGCTTTGATTTCACCCCCCCACGGGTTTTTTCCCCAAAACCCAGGGCCCGTATGCGAGATAAGGAGGGACAAGGGACCCCCCCCCCCCTTCTCCCCATCTACCAGGGAAAAGCTGTTGGGTTTTCCCGGGATTTTCGCCCCTAAAAGGGCCACAGTGGGGACCGAGTTCCTTGGGAAGCGGTCAGAATTTTTTGAGGACTTTTGTTTTTGTTGATGTGAGTAAAAAAAATTTAAAAAAATTTTATAATTTTATGTTAATCAACTTACGTGATATCAAACTCTTTGGGTTGGGGGGGAAGAGATTCCCATGGGGGGCAATAACCCCCCTTTAGTTAGGACTTATGTTTTTATATTTTCTATTCTTTTTAAATTTTCATTTTATATTTTGTTTCCATTTTTTCATTTTTTTAAATTTAAATTTATTTCTATGTAATAAGGGTCCTTTTATCCCTAATAAAGCTTTTGTATAAAAAATAAAAATAACTATCCGAAATAAAAACTCAAACCCCCCTGCTAATTTTTTAACGATATTGGGACTCAAAAGAATTTTTTACAAACCAGATTCTTCAAATAAGTTAAATTTTTTTTTTTTTTTTTAAATTTATTCCATACTTTTTTCAGTTTACTTTTTTTCCCCGAATTTTTTAGGTCAAACTTTTTTTAAACCCCGAACTCCCCCACGTGTGCGTACTAAACCGTCTCTTAAAAGCTCTTTTTCATCCCTGAATGTGCCAGTCATTTAAAAGGTCATGTGACTCCATTTTTAAAGGTTTTAACTGAGCCCGGTTTACAAAAGGGTAATAATTTTTTTTTCTCAGCCTCACAATTTCCTTTTCCCAAAAATAAATTACCCCGTTCACAAAAAATAATAAAAAATTTGTTTGCAGCTCGATCAAAAATTCATATGATTTCATGGGACTGTGAAGAAAAATTCACAGTCCCTGTTACAGTGATTATTCTGTTTTTCTTTTATTTTAAATTTCATTTTTAAAATTAAGATTTTTTTAAATTTTATGTATCATATCTTTTCCTTTGTTTTAAAAACAAATTCCAAGATCCCCCAAAATTAACACATAAGCACATCAAAAAATATTTAAAAACGTTTTGGGAATGCTCATTACTCTCTTGAAACTTAAAAAAACTCAAGGCGGGCGCAAAAAAACCACACTCAAAAATAAAGGTTAAAAAATAACCTGGAGTGAATTGCCAATTTTTACCCCGGGGTTTTTATTTAAAAAAAAGTTTTAAAAAAAACTTTTTTTAGAATAAAATTTGCTAGTGTACAAAGCCCAGCCAGTGGGTTTTTTTGACGTAACAGTCCCCCTGTGTGCTAAGATAGAGGGGGTTTTAAAAAGTCAACAAACAGTCTTTTGGTCGAATTATTTGAAAAGGGAAATCACATTTCCCAATTTGCATATCTCTTTCTTTTTTTCCTCCCCCCTTTTTCCCTTTAAAAACAAAAAGAAAAGTGGGTTTCCCTCCCCAAAATTTATTTTTCTTTTCCTCTTCTATTTTCTAAAACCCCTACCCCTCAAACGACTAAAAAACAGAAAAAAAACCACGGGATTTTGGGAAAATTTATAAGAAGGGTTTTAGAGAGAAAGAGGGAAAGGGGGAATATTTTTTTTTGCGAAAAAAAATTTAATTTTTCTAGAAAATTTTGGACTTGTTTCTGAAAAAATTCTTCCCTGCGGTGAACCAAAAACCCACGTGTCCTTGTTAATAAAAACCAATTCCACTGAAATTATTTTACTTTTTTGTAGTGGCGCGGTGATATTATCCCAAAAAAAGGGAAATAGTTTTATGATTCCCGGAGGGGGTTTGAAGAACAAGGAGTAAAGAAAAGAATAAACGGGGGAGTTTTACAGGGGGGGGGGTTTTAGTGAAATTTTTCTTAATTTACAGGAAAAAAAACAATAAAAAAATGCTTTTTTTTTTTTTTTTAAAAAACATTCTTTGGTAATTTTTTTTAATCATCTTTAGTTTTTCCTTCGGGAATGCAAGTGCCTAAAGATCTCAATATTAATATGAGCTACAAAAAAGGGGAAATTTTAAAAAAATAAAAATTTAATAAAAAAACGCACACTGAGGGACTTTGCAAAGGGCCCAAAATTTTTAAAAATTTATTACGAATAAGGGTTTTTTTTTTAAATTAAACGTAGGTGCACTGAGGTTTTTTTTCAAATAGAAAAGTGGTTATATAGATATTTATAGTATAGTATATTTAGGTTTTAGTATAGTAGTGCTTTTTTTTGACTGTCAGCTCGAGACAGGGAGCCCCTTTTGCTAACATTTTTTTTAAATTTTCAAGTCAGTGTTAGGGATGGGTACAGCAAGGAAAACTTTTTTCCCAAAATTTTTTAGCTTATTTTGGTTTTTAATGATCCCTTTTTTCTTTCTATGTTTCACCCAAAGCTTAAAAAAAACCTTGTAATCAAAAAAATTGTTAGGGGAAAAATAACAATGGGTACTGGAAAATCTTAAGACAACACCGTCCTTGTTCTTGGAAAATTGGGACCCCAATTGTTTGGCACATTTTTAAATTTGCAATTGAATAAAAGGGGGGGTTTACAAACCCCTCTCAAAATGCGGGGAAAATGGTTGTATGATTATGTTTTTTTAGGGACAAACAAAAATTTTTAAAGAAAATCATTTTCATTCATTTCATTTTGGATTTTCATCTTACTATTCCTATTTATTTATAATAAGTCCCTCCCTTTTTTTTCCTGCAGGGGAAAAAAAAAGGTTTTTTTTAAATACCCAATTTTTTTCCCAATCCATTAGTTTAAGGGTTTAAGGTGCTTTAATATTACAGTCAAAAAATATATTGCTAAATCAATGGGGTGTTACCATGCCCCGGGTGCCCGGGAAACCCCTCCTCATGGTATTTAATAACCCCAATTTTACAGGGGTCATTTTCCCTTTTTTAAAAAAGGGTTAGGGCCCAAAATCACGTTTTTTCTAAAAGGGTCAAGTTTTTTATTTTTCCTTTCCTAAAATAAGGAAAGTATTGTATTCGTAAAAAATTTTGGCCCTCCCCATTTTTTTTAACATTTTGGAGAATCATAGCCTCAGGTTCCCAAAAAAAGTTTTTTTTCAGCCATTGGCCCGGGGCGTCTGTCTGTCGGGTCTGTGAACAGGATATCTCAAGAAAGGGTTTAAAGGGGGCTAGAGACTTAAAATTTTGGTATGCAAATAAATTTTTTCCCCGGACAAAACCACAAAAAATTTTGGGTTTGAAATCGGCCGTAAAATGCGGCCGCAGGGCGAAAATATTGGCCCAACCCGCCCCCCTTCTATAAATTTGGGTTTTAAAGATACAAAAAAAGTTACAGAAAAAAAAATTTTCTTTTTTTTGGAAAAAAAAAAAGGGGGTCTCTCTTTTTCTTTTTTTTGATATCTTAAATTTTTTTGGGGCCCTTTTGGGCCCCCAATTTTTCCGGTTTTTGGGGGGGGACCCGCTCAGACTAATTTTTTTATTATTCATCCTGATGGGGTTTGGGGGAAAATATAAAATTTCCAAAGTTTTTTGAGGTGGATTCAAATTTTGGCTGGATTTTTGGGCCTCACTTTTTCCCTTTTGAGTCCCCAGGGGCTTTTGGTCCTGTTCCCTTTCCAAATATGATAAGGAAAGTCGTGTGATGAAAAAAAACACCAGATTTTTTTTTTTTTTTTTTTGAACCCCAAAATTTACCCCCCAACCGGGGTTTAAAGCCCAAAGGGGATGGACATTATGAGGGCAATAACTGTTGTGGTCTTTTCCCCTAGGGGAAATACCCGGGTTTGGGGTTTTCCAGGGTTTTAAAAATTTGGGACATGATGGAAATAATGGAGTTTTAAAAGAGACTTTGTTTCTTTTTTTTTTTGGGCGGGTTTGGAAGGTCAAATTTTCCTGGTTTCTTAGTTGTTTTTAGGGACTCTTAGGGAAATTTTTTTTAAAAAAATGTGGGGGGCCGGGTTAAGTTTAAAAGGGTTTGGGAAATTTTAAATTTGGTTTGTTGTACTTTTTTTAAAATAAATTAGGGGATGGTGGGTAATGTGGGAGTACATGTATTATAGGGGCGGGTTTAAGAAAAAAGATATATTATGGGCTGTAGGTATAATAAAACTTTTAGGGAAAACCCCTTTAAAAACTCTCCCGAGTGAAAAAAAACGGGTTCCCTATTTTTTACAGGGGGGTCTAATTTTAAAAAAACCCCAGCGCAATTATTTGGGTCCCTTTTGGGAAATACAAAAATCTATTCCAAGTTTTTTTTTCTTAGCTAAAAAAAGGATTTTTAATAGGGGGGGCCCAAAAAAAAGCAAATTTTTTTGAATAGGGGAATTTTAATAGAAAAAAAAAAAAGTTGCAGCATGGTCAGACTTTTCCAAAAATTTTTTAAACTTTTGTAAAAATTTTAAATTTTTATTTTCCACTGCTGCAAAGCGCTTGAAGTTTGGCGGAAAAGTTGAAAAATGCCCATTTTGGCCCCCAATTTTAAGGGGAAATTTTAAAAAATAGCGGGATGAACATTAAAAAGGGCTAAAATTGTTTAAAAATTACTCAAAATGTGTTCTTTAAATTTTTTTTTTAGACTAAAAATAATGAGCTTTTTTCAACTTTTTTTGTAACAGGGGTGATCCAAAAATCATGAAAAAAACCCCCTTTTTTATGTGATTTATATGGGGGATTTTATGTTTATAAATTTTTTGAATCCTTCCATTATTGGCAAAAAAAATTTATCAAATATTAAATAATTTTTATTGTTTCTGGACAGTTTTGATGGGTATTTTGACTCTTTTAGATATACAGAGTGACCCAAAATTTTTTATTTAATTATGAATTTACTTTTTTTTTTGTACTTTGTTCCCTTTGGTTTTTTTTTTTTTTTCATTACAAAACCCTGTAAAATATATTATGCCCAAGCGTAATATGTAATCAATTTTTGAGCTCTGTGATTTGTGGAAATTGACCACAAGGATGGGAAACCCCATAAGTTTGGCATAACCCCAATTTTTTTTTTTTTTTTTTTTCCCTAGTTGTCTGCACCGGGGACTTTATTTGTCATCTACACCAATTAGTGTGTTGTTGGCCTTTTAATGGGAGATTTTGGAAAAATTTTGAGTGGGGAATCTTGAGTCCCTTTTAACATGAGGGAAAACCCAAAGTTTCAAAAAATTGCGCCAAAAGGGCCCTCAGCTGATTTTAAAGTCAGTGGGCCCGATCCCTAGTAATTTTTTTTTTCCCAAAGAAAACAACCTTTTAAATAAAAAAAAATTTTTAAAATTTTTTTAAAAAAAATATTTTTTCTTTATTCATATAGTTTTTTGTTATTTTGGGTTTTTTTTGTCTTTGCTTCCCCCTTTTTTAAATTTCCCTTTTTTTTTAAATTATTTTGAAGGGGAAAATGAAAATTTTGGAAATTTGGGGTCAAAAATTAAAATGTTTTGTTTTCCGCCCCTGCATTTAGGTAAAAAAAAAATTTAAATAAATTGAACCCAAACAGAAGCCAGGGGTTTGTTTGAAAAAGGGGCTTTCAGTGTTTTTAAAATTGGCCCACATATTTGTTCCCAAACGGAGTTTTGGAAGGTTCCCTTATGTTATAAAATGATCTCAGTGGGGGAGAAAATTCTTTTTGAAATTTGGGCCCCCAGATATGTTTACCCTTTTTTGCAAATTTTTTAAAGTAGTTCCTTAATTACCTAAAGCTGGGATTGTTTCCCCCCCTTGGGACTCTACAACTGCTTGCACTTAAAAAATCAAAAGTTATTTTTCCCATTTAACTCCTGGGAAAAGTCAAAATTCATAATTTATTCTTTACCTTAGTAAAAAAGTTTAGAAACTTGGGTTTTCCCGTTCCTTTTGAATTTCCTTTTATGGTAACTGTTTTATTTTCAATTTTTTAAAGCCCTTTTTTTATTTAAATGCCCTAAAAAAATGGGTAGGTACTTTTAAAAAATAAACTTCCGACTGTAAAAAAGAAATTTGGTTTTTTCATTTTTTAAAAAAATTCAATTTTTTTTTAATTTTTTTATTAAAAAAATTTGCTATTTTTTAAATTTAAATTTCCCTTTTATTTAAATTGACAAAATTGCCGGTTGGGCGAGCTGATGTTGGGAAATTTTTGCTATCTTCCCAGCCCCAGTCTGGAGGGGTTTCAGAAAACCCTCTTTCCCCCTTTTGTTCGTATTTCAAATTTTCCCCGGGAATTTAATTGAATTTGGGGAAATTTATTTGATTTCAAAATTTAAAAAATCCAAGTAACCTTTTTTACCCATAAAAAAAATTTTTTATTACAAAATTTGGGATTTTTTTGATTGTTTTTTTACTGTTATTTTGGCCGTGTAAAAACTGATTTTATGATTGTAGGTAATAGTTGCTGCCATTAAAATTTTTTTTGGCAATGGGAAAAAAAGAAAAAATCATCCCAAAAAAACCCGATAACTGCCCTGGTCTTTTCTTTTAGAAAATTCTTTTATTACCCGGGTGATTTTCGGGGCTTTTTTGAATTTGTGTCTATCCCTCGCTTTTTAACTGCATGATCATAAATTTACGACGGGGGTATTACCCCCCATTCACTTGTTTAAACTTAAAACCCGAAATTCAATTTAACCTTACCCCCGACTGGTGGGGGTCTGGAAAAAGCCAGCATCATGTTTCCCTTTGCTTTGGGTGTCGCTTAAAATTCAGTGACAGAACGGGGAACTGGTTTTCATTCAATTTAACCACGACGCTGGAAATTTTTATGCTTCTTCCTTTTCCAATGTCATGCTTTAAAATTCCACACAAACCCTTAATTTTTTACGTTATATTTTTTTCATTTAGGGGAAATTTTGATGGGTTTACAAATTCTTGAACAAGTACAAAAATTTCCCCTACTTTAGAAAACTTTTATATGAAAGCGGTTTAAAATTTTAAAAATTTTTTGTGTTGTGTTTTTTTAAATTTAAAACTTTTATTAAAGATACCGTTTTTCTGTAATTTTAAATTTTTTTTTACACCCCTTTTTAACTTTCAAGTCTTTCATTGTTTATTCTTTTCTAAAAAATTTTTTTTTTTAAAGTTTCAAAGTTTGTCAGTTTTTATTTTTGGTGATAGTTTTTTTAGCCCTTTTTACTTGTCCCCCTTAAAAAAAATAATGTTATGTGATAAGAAAACAAAAATAACTTTTTTATTGTTCTGATGGTTTTTTAAAAAAAGATTTTAAAAGATTTTTTGTAGGGCTTTTTTTCAGAGTTGAGGTTTTCCTTTTTTCCTTTTCCCCATGCTTTTAAAACTAATTTTAAACCCCTGAAGGAATGAAATTGAGGGAAATTTTGATTTTTGTTAATGCCCCGATGGTCTAGTGCCCTTAAGTCTTATTGTTTTGTTCTTTTACAAAAAAGTTTCTTTCCATTTGAGTCTTGTCCTGGTAAGTGTTTTTTTCATTGGAGATTATTTTTAAAAAGAAAGAAAAAATTTTTCCCGGTAATTTTTTTTCAAAAATAGAAAAGTTAAAAAATTTTTCATTTGTTAGCATTGATTTTTTTCTTTTGGGGAATTTTTTTTTTTTATTTCTATAGAAAATGGTTTTCAAACCCCACTATTTTTGTATGAAAAAAATTGTTTTGGAAAAAAAATTTAATCTTGGTTACCTTTTAACCTTTTTACCTATTAACCCTTTTTGGTCCTTTTTTCTTTAAACATGGATTTTAAAAAATTAAAAAATTATACCCAATATTTGAAAATATTGTAATTTTTGCATGTGGTCCCCTGGGCGAGCGAGTTGGTGCTAGGATTTCACAATTCGGTGGGCCTGGGGGTTTTATTCCCAGGGGGGGAGGGTTTTTTCTGCTCTGGACTTGGATGTTTGGGGTCCACCCCATACCTCTTGGGGGGAAAAAAAGAGTTGCGGTTTAAAGGGGAAAACAGCCCACAGTGGCGAATTTTTAAGCAAAAAAAAAAATAAAAGATATTGTAAAATTAAAGGGGGGTTTAAAATCCCATGATTCGCGCTTAAACCCCCTAAAGTTGTGGGAAAAAATAACACAAAAAAAAAAGATTATTATGTTATGGATCAAAAAAAGTTTTTTCAAGGGCAAATTTTTAAATAGAGGCCTAACAGGGCCTTTTCTAGTAAAATTTTTTTCTTGAAACTTTTTTTTTCATTTTTTAATTATTTTTTGAAGCACTGTGGCCCAAATGATTTTGTGCAATAAGCATTGCACCCCCCAAAAGGTGACCTGGCATTTTAAAACCCGTGGGGGATGGAATTTTTTGCCCCTTTTACTTGGGTCCAAATCATACCTCATGAGGAAAAAGAGTTTCTGGGTTTGATGTGAGCTGCTTATGATTATTTAATTTTTTTTATCTTTTTTGTCACCCAAAATTTGTTTATGTCAGCCCGTGATGTTTTTGTTACACATTTTACCTTTTCCTTTCAATTTCAGATTTCAAAAAGAATGGAAATGTGCCCCGTTACCAACAGAAAAGGGAAATATTTTAAAATTTTTTAATGTTTTTTTTCCCAAAAAACATAAAACCCATAGTGCCCTTTATCATAGAATTTGTTGTTTTGGTAAAATGGAAAAAAAAAGAGGATTAGGTTTTTTGGGGTTTTTTGATAAAAATTGATTTCCATTGTTAAATTTTAAAAAAGATAACAATTGGGAAAAAAAAAAAGCCAGTTTTCAAAGAACTTTGAAGGAAAATTTTTGAAAAATTTTTTATTGAATTACTTGTTTCCCTTTTACTAGATCTTCCTTTGTTTAAAAATGACAAGAGCAGGAGCAAAAAATGGATGAAGGGAAAATTTCTAAGTAAGGGTTGCCCAAATTTTGGGAAAAAAAGATGGAAACAAAGTTGAGGAATCTGAAGGAAAAAGAAGATGGAAATTTTTGCCCCCTTAAAAATTAAAAAGTCGTCAGTCATGGAAGAAAATTTGTGGATTTAAAAAAAAAACAGTGCAGGTTTGAGGAACCTTTGGATGAACTAAACAAAGTTTTCCCGAATGGGAAAAAAAACCCCCCCCTCCCCCCCCCACCCCCCAATTTGGTTTTCCCAGCCAAAAAAACAAAGGGTTGGGGGGGGTTTTAAGGGGGGGGTTTGGGGGGATGGGGCCAAATGAAGGGATCTTTTGGATCCCCTTTCACATCAAGGTTCCCAAAAAGGGGTTTTTTCTTTCTAAACCAAAAAGACAAGTGGCCCCGCCCGGTTCCCCTTTTCCCCTGCGGGGTTTCCCCAACAAACCAAAACGCGGGCCTGGGACGAGTGCCCACAGAAAGAAAAGGGGGGTGGGAACAGAAAATTCTACGGGGGAATGTACATCTTTACCAAAAAAAAATAGGAATCTTTTTCAAAAAAAAAAGCGTTCAAGGGGAAAAATAACTTTTTAAATATGTGTGGGTTTTGAGGTAACAAGATTTTCCCTCAGGAAAAAAGGGGTAATTCGCGAGTGTTTGTCATCAGGAAACGAGCAGGATTGGGAAGTGTGTTGCAGGGCAAGGGAAAAGGAGCAAGGGAAAGAAGGGACGGAAAACGCTGAGAGACACCCGATTCCCCCGAAATCTTTAAACCCCTTTTTTTCAAAACTTTTCGAAATAGATGTTCAAAAGATGGAAATTTAAATTTTTTTTTGTTTTTTTTTGTAAATTTTTTTCTATTTTTTGATATTTTCCCGTTTTCTTCTCGAAATTTTCCATGGCTTTCTGTCTGTCTTTTTCATCAATTTGCTTTTTCATCTGTCCTTATTTTAATTTCAAATTCTCACCCTGCAATATACAATTAAAATTAACAACATTCACATTTTTTTTTTACCCCTTTTTCATTCAAATTTTCCACTTTAAATATTTTTATTTACAATTATCAAATATTTTTAAAAATTTTTTATTGAAATTTAAAAAAATTTTTAATGATGAGTAAATTTTCAGAGGTCATTCAGGAATTTTTTTCCCACATCTGGGAATTTTAAAGAATTTTATTTTTTTCATGAATTAAAAAAATTTTGGGAAATAAACCCAAAGGGTTGTCCAAATTTTTTATATGAATATTGTGGTATTGCAAGAATTTTAATGATTTTATTCTTTCAATATCACCATTTTAACAAAAAATTTTATTAATTATTTTTAAATTTAAACAAAATTTTTTAAAGATACAATGCCTTACTCCTTTTTCTATTTCAGGATACACCCGCTATTTTTCAACGAAAAATTTAATGAAATTTTTAGGTTTAGCTATCTCGTCGAAATACATTGACCTCTAAACCCACAAGAAATTACTTTACCTTTTTCTAGAACAAATTTGTTTACGATTGAATTAAGAAATTTTAAAAACCAAAAAACTGCAATTTGACTATTTATAGATCACCAAACAAAAGTGCAAACACTATTTATTGAAGAATTAAAAAACAATTTTTTGTCCCCTATTACTCAACCCAAAAATTTTTTATTATTTTGGGGATCTTAAAATAAATATATTTCAAGACAAAAATCACTGACATTTGGGCAAGGAAATATCTTGGGCACACTTATAATTTCTTACCCTACATTACAAAACCAAAAACGTATAAAAAAAAAACAACAGGGCACAACCCCGATCAAACATATGTAACCTTTATCATGCATCGGGCCCTCCCATACGGGAAATAAAAATCAAAAATTTAAGACATTGTACAAGTATTATTTAAAAATCACATTTCAGACCCCCTATTTCCCCTTTGCAGCAAAACTAACTTAGACTACATTAGAACCCGAGTAAAACAAAATGTCTAAAAAATTACAATACATCAACTATGAACAATTAAAATGGAAAAGAATTATGAATACGACTGGGGGAAAAAAAAATAACAGGGGCTTTTTCGACGTAGGGTTTTGCAGCTAAGGGCTTTACAACAATTATACAAAACACCCTTGGGCTTTTTGTAGTGAAACTAGGACTTCTCTAACAAATGTACTCCCCTTAAAACCCCGGGGGGGGACTCAAGGGGCTCCTGGGAAAACCCTCAGACTAGAGACAAAATTGCAAAAACAGACAAAAAAGGAAACCCCCATAAAACCCAAGACTTTTAAAACTACTACAAACGGGGGTTAGGATATACTAAACTACCTCATTACGAAAAGCAAAAAATTAAATACTACAAGCTAAAATTGGGCGAAAACAAAGAAGACCCAAAAAAAAAGTATGGACAATTATTTAAAGGGCATAATTGACCCAAAAACAAGAAAGGGCAAAATTATTAAAAAAATTAAACTGGGTAACTTACATGATGCTACCAATACCCGGGGCATTGTTCAATATAATTTAACAATCATTTCAAAGATGTTGGGGAAAAAAAAAAATTTTTGATAAAATTGAAAGACTTTACTATTTCTGGGAAAAAATAAACACTTTTAAAGAAATTTTAAAAAGACTCAAGGGCACTTTAAAACAAAAACTCTTTCTTTCTTTACGGAAACCTTCAACTGAAATTTTTCAAAACCCAAAAAAAGAAATTGAAAAAACAGAAACTCTCCCGGTCAAGACGGACTACAAAACAAAAAAAAACTTAAACATATTGCACCTTCATAAAATGAAACCCCTTTAAAAACGTAATTAACTTAAGTTTAGGGAAAATTTGTACATTTCCTTCTTGTACAAAAACCAGTATAATTGTTCCCATTTACAAAAAAGGAAACAGGGGCAAGACTTGAATAAAATACCGGGGCCTATTTCCTTACAGACAAACTTCGTAAAATACTTGGAAAAAAAAGTGTGCAAAAACCCACTTGAATTTTTATTTGACCAAAAAAAACAACCTTTTAACGCAAAAAATTTGGGTTTCGACGTGGCCCTAGGTACTGAAGATGCATTTTTTGATTAAAACATACTTACATAGTAAAATTTGACAACAAAATAAAAAGTTTTAAACGCCATTTTTTTGAAAAAAATTTCAAAAGCATATTTACTCCATAAAACATTCGACATTTCTGACACAACTTAAAAAAAAAAAAATTTTTTTTGGACTAACAGAAAAATATTTAAAAGGTTTGGGCTCCTACTTGGGCTGACCCAACACAAAAAAATGAAATTGGAAAATTTTCGTTATCTGAGAGTGTAGTTCGTGCTTTTTTTAATTCCGCCCGGGTACAAAACTTGGTCCTTGTTTGTTTAATTGTTTTATTTTAAATTTTCTTCCTGGGAAAAAGGGAAGGGTCAAGTATTTTGCTATGCAGATGGGGCCCAGGGACTTGCTACTCATTTAAAAAAACTGGGAAGAGATCCCCGGGCTCGCATTTTTCTGGGTTGGGCAAAAAATTCAAAAAAGGGGATTTACAAATTTTTCCCCACAAATCAATTTTCCCGTCTCATTTTCGGGCTATTTTATCAGGGCAAAAGAGGGACAACCAAATTTAAAATCAACAATACCAAATTAAAAAGACATTTTAAAACAAAACAAAAAACATTTTCAAAAACTGACAAACATACGTTACTTAGGTGTTACCCCTTGACGGGAAAAATTAAAAATTTGGGCAGACATATTACTTCACTTAAAAAAAACTACGATTTCTTGACTTATGTTTTTTTACAACCTAAACCAAGTTTGTAATGATACACTACTTCGCGAAGATATTTGCGTTAGTTCAAAACATTTACTATATTGTAAACAGCTTGGGGAGGGGGTTTTGAAAATATTAAAAAAACTCAACTTAGAAGGACTCAAAATTACTACCCCGAACTTTTACTAAAAAAAAAACAGGGGCTTTTTCTTTTCTGACCAACTTTTACGAAAATATTTAACGTTTTCCAAAACTAGTTTACATTTACTTTTTCCAAAAAAAATTTCTTTCGCAATAAAGAAAAAAAAATACCTTTGGGCTATAACCCAAAAAAACACCACAAGAAGATGGACAAATGATAAAAAACCCCTCAAAAAACAAAAACACTGAAAAAAAAACCCTTTTTTTATAGTAGGTAGCAAAATTTTAAATGAAAATACTGAAGATTAAAAAGGGCAATCCAATTTTAAACCCAATTTTTTAAAAAAAAGACTGAAAAAAATGGTGGTTTTATTTTAAAAATAAAAAAAATAAAATCCCTTTAAAAAATTTTTAAAAAAACCCTTTTTTCCCCAATTTTTTTGAATGTATAAGTTTCTTTAATAAAACAGACCCTTTAAAAATCAAAAACACTCCACACATAACTAAAAACATTTTTTAAATCTTCAAAAAAATTTTTAATTTATATATTTTTTTTTTGTTTAAAAAAAAAGGACAGTTTTTTAAAAAATAATATAATTATAAAAAAAAGTGGCTAACACTTTCTTTTCATAATTGGGGCCCCTTAACTTTTCCCCTTTTTCCTGATTTTCGTTTTATTAATAAGTTATTTTTTTTCATTTTTAAAATTTTTTTTATGAAGATGAAAAAAATTTTTTCAATAAAAAAAAAATCTTTTTAAAAATACAAAAAAAAAAAAAAAAAAAAAAAAAAAAAAAAAAATAAACAAATTTTAAAATTTAAACCCTTTTTCATGCCAGCTTTTTTTTTGGCCCCACTCAGGCAGGGTTTAGGTTAATTTGATTTAGCCCTTTATTTTTTTTAGGGTTTTCCCAAAAAATGGAAGCTATAAAACCCCGTTGTGATATGAATAATGGGCCCTGCAGTTTTGGAAAATGACAGGGAACCCAAAAAAAAAAAAAGTTTTGGGTCTTTCTCTTTCTAAATTGGTTTTTTTTTTAGGTGACCCCCTGTTTTAAAGGGGGGCAGTTTCCCAAAGGGTTTTTTTAGGGTCAGTACTTTAGAATTTTTGTTTTGTAAAAATTTCCCCTCATACATAATTTACAAGAAATTTTTTATGGATAGCACCCTGGGTGGCAATGGGGGTTTCCCACTTATGCAAAACATGCTATTGGGTTTTTTCATTATGCTAAGCATCCCCAGTAAATTTTTGGAAAATTGCAATTTATAAAAAAAAAAAACCACATTTGGGAAATTTTAAAAACATTGTTTTTTTTTTCATGCAATTATGTCATCAGATTTCAAAGAAGTATTAAAGTTTTTACCCTCAAAAAAATCACTTCATTTTAAGTTTTAAAAAACCCGTCCCTTTTTTTTAATGGTATATTTAAAACCCGCCCTTAAAAATGGGAAATTGCATTACTCTAAAGGGAGGAAATGTTTTAAAATTTTTATTGCCTTCTTCTTTTTTAGGGAGAAAAAATTCACCCCCAGGGACTTTTTCCCGGACCCCTGTAAGGTATATTCTACCCAAAAAAAATAAAAAAATCCCCCCAATCTCTGCTTTAAATTAAAAAAATTTTTCAAACTTGTTTCAAATTATTTATTTTGAACTCAATTTTTTTTGAAAAAATATTTTGGGCATTTCTTTTTTAAAATCTTAAAAAAACGTTTCCTTCCAAATGAACTGTAAAAAAAGTGGTCTTTAGACCTTTTTTCTGCAGTATTTAAAAATTTAAATATTTGTAAAATTATCTGTTGTCTATTTTTAAAAAAAATGTTTTTCGTTTTTTTGGTAGAAAAAAAATACATCCTGTTTTTTAATTTTTTTTTTATTGTCTCACTTTGAAAAAATCCCCTATAAATAAATAAACTTTTTAAAAAGTGCAAAAAACTATGTACCTCACATTATCATTAGTCCTGTAGCCCAAAAAGGGGGGGGGGGGAGCTTTGGGACACAAATTTACCCGGGGTTTTCCCCTCATTTCATAGTGAGAAGAAATTTAGTAGTTACCTTTTAAAAAAACGACCCGTGGCAGAATTACCAGAGTAAAGAGGAAAAAATTGTCAAGGCTCTCGAAAAGGGTAGATTGAGGGTCTTAGTAAGCGGGGCTTTCCCCCAAATATTGTGAGAGGTTCTTGTTTTACCACAAATCATTCATATTTTTTCTTTTTACTATCACATTATTATCAAAAGAATTTTTTCCCTATGATGACTTCATTGATATTAAAATAAAAAATTTTTTCCCTTTAAAGCCCAAAATTTTCCTTATTTACAATTTTTATGGAAAAGATTCTATTATTAATAAAAAAATTTTTCCAGGGTGTCTAATTTCTATGGCAAAGGGGGAAATCATGGGCGGCGGGGGGGACATTTTAAAACTTGAACTTGTTCTGATTGCTCGGCTAGGGAAAAAAGCTTTTTGGGCCCCGCGTGGAGGGCAGACCCCCAAGAGTTTCAGTTTGTTTCATTGGAAAATGGTGGGTGGGGAAAACTATCGAAAAAAGGGGCCCCTTGGGGGCCCCCCCTTACAACCATTTAGCCCCGAAAAAATGAGGAGCAACTGCGCCTGCTGAAACAAACATTTGATAAAAGGGAAATTTAAATTAAAGATTTTCCAAAATTTATTTCTGTGAATTTAAAAATCAATTGAGGGTCCGGGGAAATATTGGGGAAGAGTTTTTTCTTTAAATTTTAAGCACTCCAAAAATTATTCTATTTTTCATTTCCAAAGTAGTCCCCTGTGGCCGGGTGGTGTAGCCAAAATAAGCTTGGGATTTCCGGTAATCTTAGATCAAACTTCAGCCCGCACAGAATTTTTTGCTCTGTTTTTGGATTTTCCGGGGTTTTTACTATTTCCTTGTTGAGAAAAAATAAAATTGGGTGCTTCGATTTTGAGCAGGGAACCAGTTTGTGAGTTACAGACGAATTTAGGGTTTAAAAAATGTGTTTTTTTTAAAATATAGGTTTAAATGGATTTAAAAAATTTTGACCTACATACTTGAACAATTTAAAAGCCAGGTTTTTTTTCTGTTTTTCCGTCATTCCAGGTACGAGCATTCATCACACCGACCTTAAAAGGACCGTTCTCTACTCTGATTATCAAAAATGGTAGTCTCCTGGGCTAAAAGCCCGGAAAATTTGGGAAAGGGAATGCGCTGGGAATTTTCCCCACCCAAAATTTTCGAAACACTCAAAGGAGACCCAAGTACAAATAGGGGGCAGTTTTAGGAGAAAAATTTTCTGAGTTTCACTCAGAAATTGCACTCAATTTTTGGGGAATAAAAAAATTCAGGTTAGTTTTAAAGTTCTTGGACAAAAACATTTCTAATTAATAAAAGATTGAAAAAAAAGAGGAAGTGAAAAAAATTTTAAAAGAAATAAAATGTTTTAAACCTCGAATACATATTATTTTTTTTTATTTATTAACCTTTATTAATTGGACATATTATATTTCAAAACAAATAATAACAAAAATTTAAAAAACAATAAAAGAAGGGAAAAAAAAAATTTAAAAAATAAAAAATATATAAATATGTCCTAAAATAAAGGGGGGGGGGGTTATGGCCCTTTTGGGAAACTCTTTTCCCCGCAAAACCCCTTTCAAAGTTTTTTCTGTTGGGAACGAGGGGTAAGAAATAATATTTTAGGGGAAAAAATTTTCCCATATTTTTTTTTTTTGTTTCTTGTTACGCCGAAACTAAAAATTTTACGATTTTTCAATGCTTAGTTGTTTTTTTTGTGTATTTTAAAAAAAAATTTTTATTTTTTTTATCGGGTTTTATGTTTTGTCCCCTAAGAATATTGTTTTTAAAGAAATGCAAAAAACAAACAAAACATCATTTTTTTTCTCTCAGGAGCTTGAAAGGATGGGAACCCAAAAAACCCCGAAGCAACCATCCGTCCCAAAACGAGGGAAAATTTTACGAGAACAAAATTGCGGAAAGAAAAGGGTAACTCTAGTTTTTGCAAGGTAAGTCACGGACCCCAAAAATAAATTTTTACCCATTTCTTCTCTATCTGGGCCTGCAAAAAAAGGGAAAAAACATGTTTGGGGCTAATGAGTTTTTTCAATTTTTAAGCCTTTTTAAACCTTAATGTAGCCATTTTGATAAGGGTGTTTGGGTTTTATTTCCTCTATTGGTTGCTTCCCTACGTTTAAAGGAAAAAGGGCCCCTGTTTAAGATTTTTTTTCCTGGTTAACAAACGGAATAGTAAGGCTGGTTTGAGGACATCATTTGCGGTTTTAAATTATTTAATGACCATTTTTTAGATGTCATCTACATACTACAGTGTATCAAAAAAAACAAAATGAAAACGAAATAGTTTCAGTTAACCCTAACAAGGCCCGGCTAGTTGCGTTAAAAAAAAGGGTTTTTTTTAATGTTATAAAAAAAAATTTCAAGTTCATGGGTTTTATTGCTATAGAAATATGTGGTTCGAAAAGAGCCAATTTTTTCAATTTTAAATTTTGGGTGGAGGGCCCCAAATTTTTCCCCCCCCCCCCGTAGCCAAAAATGTTTTTTCAAAAACAAAATCATCAATATGAAAAGAACCCGCTCGATAGAGCCTCTACTACCTTTGGTCGGCAAATTGCGGGGCCGAAGTCCGGGAAAACCGCCCAAGCTCTTTTTTTTCCCGGCCCCCGAAAAAAAAATGTGAGGGCCGGAAAAAGATCCTATTTTTCCCCTTTCTTTTGAAAAAAAAAAAAAAAAAAAAAAAAGGATTAGTGCCAATCGGTCACCCATCCAAGAAAATAAACTACGCTCGAAATTTCTTTAAATTTAGTGAAATTTTACGATAAAAAAATATGCATGGAAACTAAATCTCTTGATTTTGTCATTTTTCCTGGGGGGGGGGTTTAAGGTTTTTATTTTAAACCGGAACGCGGAGTTTTTTTTCAAGTTAAACCCGGGGCCCCCTAACAAGGGTTTAATTGCCCACCCCCGTCTACTATATATTTTTTTTCCCCGTGCGTAAAAATTTTTCACGGGAAAAAAAAAGGACAAAGTAATTTCGATTTTCCCAATTTTTAGATCGAGGTTTTCGACGACGAGATTTCAGGCAGTGATTCAGGACCGCGACAACCCTTTCGTAAAATGAGCAGGGGCCTGCGTCAAGTTTGGGGACGGATCTGAAACAAATACGTGAAAACTGCGAGGGCCCCAAGGGTGAACCAGACTCGGTCAATGAGCTGCTGGAGGGGCACCTCGGGGGTTGATGATGCGCGTCCTTCCCGCAACTCAAGGTTTAAACAGGGGAAAGGTTTTTTTTTTTTTTTTTTTTTTTTTTTAAAAACATAAAAATTGTTTCAAAAAAACATAGAAAAAATAAAAAATTTAAAAAAACAATACCAATTTTTCACCCTTAAAATTTAAAAAAAATTAAAAAACTTAAAAACTAAAATTTTTTTACATTTGCTTTTAAAAACTTTTCCCAAAACAGTAAAAAAATCGTCTGTTTCTTGGTGTACTTCATTTTCATAGAGTCATTGCTTGTTCGTGGCGATTCATGAAGTTTAGTAAGGGCTAGGATGAGAAGGGGTTATAAAAGAACAGGGGTTAGATTTTAAACCAAGTGTACATTACCCTTTTTCTTTGGGGGCTTTACAGAAATTTTAAAGAAAATTCCCCCGGGCGAATTTGTATCTTTTTAAAAAAGTCAAAACGGAGGGCTCAAAAATTTTTATTCAACCGCAAGAAATTTTTCCCTTTTTTTGGCCGGAATTGAAATTTCTACAAGGTGTCCCAAAAGGTTTAAAAAGGGATCAACTTCCGTGCTTTAAAAAGGAACTCCCCATTTATTATTGGGTTTTTCGAAAATTTCGTAAAATTCTATGCATTTTTGTTTGTTCCCCCTGGATAGTGTGGGTGTTTGGGTTTAAAAAAAGCGCTTTAAGGGGTTG